>MU966951.1:0-21471 GCA_036418165.1 Cooperia oncophora | reverse complement strand
GTTCAAACCTTTGATCTCGAAAGAGTTTCGTCGTGAATTTTGTGTTCTTGCTCAGTAACTGTGTTGTGAGCGATCCCGAGTTCCGCATGTCCCTAGTTCCTTCTTGTCAAGACCATTAGGATTTCTTGTTGTAAGGTGCCAGGTGCTTTAGAAGTTGTCCCTGAGGGGGGGGGAGGGCTTACGAATCAATGTTGTGCCTCCTGCCAATTGGCGCTTATTTAAGAGGATTCAAACGTATAACGTAGTGGTCATGGACAGCTTTCCATAAAGCTTGACATTGTTTTGATTGTAAGGTGCTTTGCTTCAACACTCTATGAAGTTGTGAATTCAGCTTCATTGGCCCACGTTTCGACAGGATCCTTTTCTGCACAGCCGAAAATATCGAAACATAGCAGTCCGATCATCGAGACAACACCCAGATAGGCAGTAGAGCCGTTTCGAACTGTCCATCCTTCAGGGTCACTGTGGAAAACCTCCGCTGCCGCTTTATTAACCAGGGTACAGCATCGTTGTATGAATACAAAAGAGAGTCGTACTTTTCGACTGAGGAGGGGGATTCGTCGGTCGTTGTTGGGAGAGGGGGAGGGGGGTCGTGTGTGACGTTGACAGAAATTTGCCGCGTTGGGAAAAATTTGTCCTGTTTGTTGACTTTTCCTTTTCGCGTGATTCATTTTTCATGTTTCATGTGTACTTTTGACCCATTCCCCCCTCCCGCTCCACAGCGAAATTTTTGGGGAAAAGTAGGAAAATTTCGGAAAAGTGGTAGGAACTCGGGGGAAATATGAGAGTTTTTCCTGTTCCACCCGGCAATACACCCCCTCCCCTCGACGGAAAATCTCTGGGTGAAAACTGGAAAATGTGGGGAAATTGGTAGGGAGACGAGGGGGAAGGTGGGGGAGGTCATAGCAAGAGCCTCCATCGAGGGGGTCGTACTGGCACTACCGTTTCACGCATCACGATGCTGTACCCTGATTGTAACGCTTTCTTCCCACCAGGTCATTTCTGGATTGCAGACCTTGTTGCAAAGGGCGTCCAGTGTTCCCCGTGCAAATGTTTGTGATTCTCGTGCCGAGCTCCTCAGAACGTTAGGGCTGAAGCGCGCCGCTGCATATTGTTGTATCCTAAATGGATTACACTTCGGAGACTCGTATTACTCACAGCTGCGGTTTACTCATTGGTAACTTTCCGTTTCAGGAAATGGCTGCCGTTGCACTGTATTTATCCGATAACAGGATATCGCCGAAGCAGTTTCCACGACATTACTTTGAAGTAGCGCTTGAAAACCAACTCACCTTCTCAGGGTTAGAACTTTTCATGATGTTTTGGATGGAGTAGGTTTCGACATTGAAGTCTCGTTTCTAATTCACAGTTTTAAGCAAGTACACGAGTGTAATGCGATGCGCTTTGAACGCGTCTGTAGTTCTGAGCAAATTATCGATGTTCAAGGAGGCTGCAACTCTTCTTTCAACAGTGTCCAGCTTGGTTAGTGATGTCTTTTTAGGCTTATTCCAGTGATCTCATATACACGGTTCAATCATAGGATAATGATATGTGCGTGGCGGTAACTCAAGCGCATGCTTCTCGGAATTTCGAGGAGGCAAAAATGACAAGAAAAGCTGCTTTTTATCGGATTCTCGCTGGAAATCGTTTTATGAAAGCGGGTCTCAAGCAGAACGCTTTAGGTAAACACATGAACAGCACGTTACCACAGAATGAGCTCCTTTGCTTCCCTATTTCATAATCAAATATTCCTCATTGCAGAATGCTATAGTCAAGCTCTGCGTAAATATGCCAACACAAATTGGGATTCTATCGAAGTAAATTTCGTTTCCTCTTTGCCATAAGTTTTGGCTCTGAAATGTTCTTATCCTAACTCTTCAGGACCACCTATCAACGATCTTATCAGCTGAAGCATCTGATAAAATTTTGGCAGTTGCTTGTGCAGTTCGACTTTTGAGAGAAAGCACAATTCAAACCGAAACCAATCATGCTGCTTTTCTTGACAATTTTATCGAGACGTTGACACGTTTTGGTGCAAGCAGTGAGGTATGATGCGACCTTTTGCCTCTATTATTTGGTGTTACGTGTTTTTTTTTCAGTCAGAGCCGTTTGCTTTGCCTGTTCCCTTGCTGGACGTGCAGTCTACACGGGTGATTTGTGGGGAACGGCCACAGTCAGATGATGTACCTCTCCATAAGGACATTGCATGGGTTGACATTGAACGTGCTGCTTACCATACATTAGCCGGTACAATATTTTGGAACCACCTTTACTACTGCCCACAGTACATCTCTCTATTGAAGGCTCTTCTGCGGCTTTTCGTCCTACTCATCTTGTAAGTGACGACGAAACTGACAACCAGAGAATACGAAATACTCCACCGTATGAAAGATTTCGGGTTGAAGTTCATCTCCACAACCCACTGAAAACATCGTTGACTGTCCAAAACGTGAGACTTGGTATCGTGGATGTTCAGATGAAAGAAGGTAAGATTTTAGTGAGGTCACATAGAGTATAAGCCACAAGTCCAGAATCCTAGGCTGTGAGAACAATGAGCCTTTCGATGGACAGGAAGTGCTATCGTCTCTTACGTTCTTGCCGGAAGAGTCAAAAAAGGTGATTTTATGTGGTGCTTCCCATTCTTCTTTTACCCTGTTTTCTGGGGTATAAGGCACACTTATATTCAGAATGGCAAAGACGAAGGCGACAGCGCACACGGAAACTTTTTAGATAAAGCCGCAGATTTTCTTTATATAGTTCATTCATGTGGATATGATCAAACAGAAAAAAAGCCGTAGGAATGCGAAAAGAAACTCAGAACATTGGAGCAGCTACAACGCCCGGGATAGTAGATCAGACTGGACGGAGAACCCATGCCGTGTTGCTGCCATGCTAGTTCCTAAGGATTGGTTCATACTTTGCGGCATTGTCCGCCAGCGACCACCAGCGTCCAGGAGCAGGGAGTATGGAGAAGTAGGGAGGGTGGCAGAGAAGATCTGGAGACTGAATCAAACTTCGCGAAGTTGCGGCGTGTGTGCTACCGCACCGTGTTACTACACAACTCTGTACATTAAATTGCATAACTCTGTGCTTTGGCAGTTATCCGTTGCGGTTACACACGCCGCACTTTAACGACGCCTTATCCAGACACCTGCTTCCCCATACTCTACCAGCAGTTTGCCACCTTCCTTCCCTACTCTTCTTGGATTCTGGTGGACGCTGGCGCGCGCTAGATCGTTACCTATACTTGCCTCTTCCCTCGAGAAGCTGTTATAAATTAGCATTGGCTAGATTGATATCAATACTTCCCTAGTCGCTGGTTGCCGCTGCCGCAAACTATGAAAGCAGCTTAAATTTTTCCTGCAAAATCCAGTTCATAGACAGCGCATGGCAGCACCAAGGCATGAGATCTTCGCCAATACTGACCACCTTCCCTTAGCGCTGGAGCTGTTTCAGTGTTTTGAAAAGCTTTCGTGGCGATCGCGGCAAAGTTGCGCCATGTACATTGGTGCTTCTTATACCCTTGGGTCATCAGTTGGAGAGTTCTAATTTATTTTGGTTTGGCGATTAGGCAGGTTTTATCTCTGAGCTCGTTAGTCCGCTTGAGACTCAACATGATGGGTAAGGTTTCCGTGCAGTTTACCGATTTCGCTTTCAGATTGAGCTGTGGGTGCGTCCCTCCCGCTATGTTCACGGTTTTCGTGTCGGGAGCTTGCTTTTGGATATATCGGGATCCAACGGGTCATTCATCTTCGGTACACTGCCTATGAACGTTAGAGGGAAAAGACTGAATAAGAACCCGAAGCAGGTAAAATAAATATGCTACCAAGTATAGGAAATGATCTAATTCATTGTGGTATGCATGGCTTTGCATTGCAGATGAAGTCTGTGGTACATGCCGTGGATGAGCGTTTGCGAATACACGTAGCGCAGAAGCAGTGGCCTCTTTTGGATTTTCGGGTTGCTCGGAAAAACCAACCTCAAGTGTACTGTGGACAAGCTGTTACACTAAATGTTGAAGTTGGTGGTACAGCTCAATCTTACTGTGTATGTGAAAATTCAAGACTCGTGCTGTAGGTCGAAAATATTGGCAAAGAGCTAGTGAACGGATTTTGTCTAGCAACCGATGGTTTGGATTGCGTCTGTGTTTCATTGGTGGATGTAAATGGGAGGAAGTAAGTTGCAATGCTTACTTAGAATACCCATAAAAACCCTCTCTATAAATGGGACTTTTATAAAACGCTCGCATTTCGTAGAACCTCGGTAAAGTCGACTTACGCTCCCACGAACTGTGCTCTTCGAACATTCGAATTGGAAAGGGCTCACATCCTCGCCGGAGAAAAAATATGGTACCGTTAAAGCTCTTCGTAATAGAGGTAAAATCCTTTTGAGTTAGCTTCATGCATTTAGGTTGACTGTGACGGTTCGGGCACCGGCATCACCCGACATGGAGTCGGACATCGGCTTGGTATTTTACTATCGTGGTGAAAATCTCACATACCGTCAATGGCAAACAGTAGTCTCACTGCATCCAGTTCCATTGTTTGAAGCTTCGGCAGTCCTACTTGGTAATTTTTGCTAGAAAACTCGTTTAAAGGCATAGTTTGTGCTGGTTAATTGGATGAATGCTCCCAGTCTTGAAATATGCCATTTTTTGCTAGCAGCAAGCAGTAAAACGACCCGCGGTCATATAATGAAGCTTATAAAGTTCAAGTTGTTTGACGAGTCGCGCTTGTGATAGTGAATTGAAATGTTCCAACATGCCGCTCTACGAAATTATACTCAAATCCAGCACCATTTTTAATTAAACGACATGCATGCTACATCATGGCTATGTGGGAAACTCGTTGTTCAGCACAACTCCTCTTCAACTTCAAAGAAGTTTTTCACCTTTACTTGCAATTTTTCGAGATAACTCGTCAGCTGGGAGGTGTGTGTGAATCCTTTTCTTGTCCCCATATCTGCGGATTTCCGGACCCCGTCATTGAAGACGAACCCACGGTTGCATGTTGTGGCGTTCGAAAAAAAAAACGATACGTTCGTCACAAAACATAGTCCCAGAAGGACCATCCAAGGAAAAATCAAAAAAATGGAACACTCTAACAATAAGTAAGGACCTGACAAGCTCTCTTACGTTTCTCACCAACTAGTCGTTTCTTCATGTCATCCAATGCTTATACCACCTAGCAGTGGAAAAAAAGAAGCGAAAATTACGGTGGAACAGAAACCCGGCCTTCGAGTTTTGGTGGGCGGGACAGCTAGAGAGGCGTCACAACTGTCACTCATGTGAGTCACAGCACCTTCCTTACTCAGTGTGAAGAAGATGAAGAAAAAGTACAGTCTTAGAGACTTAGGACCAGAGTACTTGTACAAGGAGTAGCGCCTACGAATCGCTCAAGCGCGGAGCCTGTCTTCAAAACAAATGCGACCCTTTTCCGAACGAGTTAGATGTGTTCCCCTTTGTTGAGCACTGCACAGTGGTAATTTGCACTGTATCCTGAAGACGAGAGGATGGTGACGAGACGACAGCACCAGATTGGGCCGCGCAGGTTGGTCGACCCGAAACCTCATTGGTAACAGCGCCACTTACCAAGCTAAACGAACTTCGTCTTATGGTTTCTTATAGTTTTTCCAGTGTAGCATTATGGTCAGGAAAACGCGTTTTTATCATTCGCACTCTTTTTCAGTGTGAGCTATGCCTCTGAGTGTGCGCTCATCGCTTGACCAAAAAACTGTTCAATTTTAGACGAGGTTCACGGCATTGCTGCGATCAACATGCGGAATGTGATGCCTTCCAATGATGCAGCTCTTGCTCGCTGCGAAGTTTCACGCGTTCGTCTTGTGTGCCAAAATGTGAACGAGAAAGGGTTTTGGAGTGAAGCTTGATGGTACGAACGTCTCTATTCAGCCAATGCGAGTCGGACAAGGTATGAGATGCATTTGTTGTTTCTGAACGTTTTTCTGATATAATAACTTACCAGACATGGCCCGGCTTCGCCGGGCCATGCGGATTTGCCGCGTGCTAAGTTACGGATCGTTGACCAACCACACTGTTCAAAGGAATCTTCTGCATCAGCCAAGAACTGAAAAGCAGCGCTCGTTCCGTCAAGACGCAGAAGCAGCAGCAGCCCCCCCCCCGCATCACAGAAGGAGGGGAGCCAGCCTTAGCCAGCGATCCGACTGGTACGTTCATAACCTACACGGGAATAATGGAGCCTGTTAGGTCTGAAGCAGCCTATGATTCATGCATTCTGTCCTTAAAGCGTCTTGCTTTGGAATGCACTCCCGCATTCAGCAGTGGAACGCGTTAAATGGCCCTCACTAAGGTTGTTGATGGAAGATAATTGTGGTAAGCGTGATTAAGTGAATTGATGCTGTTCATAACATCTCTGTAAACAAACCCCATGCATTTGGAATAGAGCTAGCTTAGCGGTCGTACATGATGTCGTTACTAATAAGCAGCGAGGAATGAGTTCTGTTGGAATCATTGAGATCGTTATACTTGAGTCATATCGATCGCATTGTTGTTGTGAGCGGTGAAGCGGATTTTCCCATGTTACCTTGTCACTTTTAGCTCCTATCACTTCCGTACCCGCCAATAACACTCCCGTCCCGTATCACTATCATATCACCCTGTATCGCCTCTCGGATCCGAGGTCCCACTGTTGCTGTAACCTGCGTTACGAATTTGATGACCCTTCCCTTCCGAAGCCGCTTATCGTATCTTATCAACTGTTATCACTTTCTGTCACCCGCCAATATGTTCCCGTCCCACACCCTATATCACCTCACGTATCTGAGGTCCCCACTGTTGCTGTAACCTGCGATACGAATTTGATGACCCTTCCGTTCCGAGGCTGCTTATCGTATCTTATCAACTGTTATCGTCCCCGCCAATGATGTTCCCGTCCCACACCCTATATCACCTCTCGGATCCAAGGACCCACTGTTCCTGTGAGCCGCACTGTGAATTTGGTAGTCCTTCCCTTCTAATGCCCATTATCAGATCTTATCAGCTGATATCACATCCTGTCACCTACCAATAATGTTTTCGTCCCACCCCCTATTTCACTGCTCGGAACCAACGTCCCACTGCTGCTGTCACCCGCGTTATGAATATGGTGACCTCCCTTCTTCGTCCTCCTCCGTCACAGGCCTACATCACAGTTCTCTGAATATTCAATGTCTACACTGTTATATGGGACCGGCGTCTGATGAATTTCGTGACTACACAGACAGACGTCAGCGGAGAATACAGCACAGCACACACACACATACTTGGCGGCCATTATGATAGGAGAGGTAGGAGATGTCATACATTTTTCAGTGATCCCGCGTAAAATAAAATTTTAAAAGAACTGTTATCATTTGGGGCCCTTATGGCTTTCCGATGGTCGCGTCTTACAGCATATACCCTATTTGGAATGACCCAGCTTTGTACCTGTCGCCTTTCGAATGGACGAGGGCCAAGAGTGTCGTGGTAATCGACCTTGGAGAAGAAGGAGACGCTTTCACAACCCACAGCAGAACAGCTATATCCTCTTATGCAATAAAGAAAACACATCATTAGAGAGGTTATCAAGCCATGGAAGTTGTCTCATAGGAGGACTTTCTGAGAGCCTATGCTCTTGTACGATCACGTCAGAACTCACAAAGCAGAAACTGATCATTTGGGCAAAAAAGGACTTTCGGCAAGTGGTGCAGTGCCCAAATCAGATTCAGATCAATTTCCACCCCTCTTGATTAATACCGTCTACGATTGCCTGTGCATCTCAAAAGAATTTGGCATCCTTGAGCTTGCGCATACCAGCTTGGGTGGGTTTTCGAAAAGGCCAATTTCTAATCTCCAACATGCTGATGGTGGTGCAGTGAGCGGAAGCCAAGTTTGTGGTATCCAGTGATTTGGATCGAGGAGACTGTTCATTAGACTAAGGAACAAGAGTATTATCCATTCGTGCAAAACTTCAGGACCCTATATAGTTTTCTTGGAAATTTACTGAATTGAACTCAATTTTGAGTTCAATCTGAGTGATCTTTAATAACATTTTGTTTCTTTTCAGTACAACTCGACTGTGAGCAATCATGCAACGTTTGCCTAAGAATATCAGTACCAACCAAAGCGAAACCGGAAGAGCATGATGTGGATGGTACTAGCTGGTGCCTGAGCCCCATGCCTGCTGATCCACCTTCTTGGCCCGCTGCTTTACCAGCGGTCTTGAGGACCATAGATGAGGCGCAGTCCGTTGTCGACAATTATTACCAACTGGCTATCTTTTGGAAAGCCAGCGTTGTTAACAACGATGGTCATGTAAGTTTTGAATGCTTATTTCTAAACTTGCAGGATATGAACTTACTGTTGTAGGTATCATCTATTGTTGGAGAGACTTTCATCGACGAACCTCTCACAGCCGCTAAGATTAGATTTCCAAGAACGGATATGTGGTCCTCTAAAGAAGGCTATTCTCTATATGATGACCAATTTCAAAGTACAATTTCTGATGCCCCCTCTCTCAACATCATTTGCCGCCCAATAAGGCCCATACGACACAATTTTGAGTTAAACAGGTAATTTATAGTTCAAATATAAGGGCACTATTTACCCTTTACTGCCCAATCTTCCGAAAAGTTTGTGACCAATTTTTTGCTGACTCGGCAGAATTTGCTGAAAATTTGTCTCTGGGGTAGTTTGACCTCCTGAACATGAATATCACATCCGCTAGGCACGAAACCTCCTGGCGCCGGCGCCAAAATACCTTAAATCACCAAATTCGCTGAAAACTTGTTCTCAGGGGTAGTCTGACCTCCTGAACACGAATATCACATCCGCTCGGCCTGAAACCTCCGCCCGCGCTACAGGCGCTGGCGCCAAAATACCCCAGATCACCGGCGCCTGTGGCGCGGGCGCCAGGAAGTTTCGGGCTAAGCGAATGTCATATTCGTATTCAGGAGGTCAAAATACCCCAGGAGACAACATTTGAGCCAAATCTGTCCACGGAAAAATCGGTCAGAAACTGGCTCAATTCTGGTTGGGGGTAAATAGTGCCAAATATAATCTTGAGGTGCAGTTCGGGTGGGGGGGGGCATTTCACACCTTCGCTGCTACACTAGTTCCGGTATGCAAGTATCGTTCTGGTGAAACCTGTGAACTTTGGTGAAGCGGAGCAAGCTCGGCAAGCCATGGTAAAAGCTGTCAACTCAAAAAAGGCTCTATAGATGGGTGGGCACGTTGATGGGAAGTAGCAAACGTCGTCGAACTGCTCTTTATCTTGGTAGGTATATTGCATGGGTTTAGGTTGTGCCAGATTCCGCTTGAAGTACTAGTAACGAATGTTGATGATGAAAAACGCGTTGCTGATCTCACGTTGAAATACAGACCTAAGGTAAGTATGTTCTCTACGTAATATCAGACGTGGCGCAAGTTTTCTGCTTTTTAGGTTTCGGAAGCTGTAACATCGCTGACTCAGTTGCCTCCTGAAAATCGGCAGCAGTGGTGGATTGACAAAGAAGTTGTTAGATCGGTTCTGAAACATGGCGAAAGTCACGTCTTCCGTTTTGTTGTCAGGTACGCCTTGAGGTCGCTCTTTCATTTGTTGATGCAGAGGATTGGTTCGTTGCTCTAGCGTTTGCCAACCGTCTGTGTATGATGTCGCTGGTTCGCAATTGGTCTTGGAAGCTAACTTCGATAACAGTGAGGTGAAGACCTTCAAGGTACGGTAACTTCCAATGATGGAGTAGTTTTATTCCTTGAGTTTTTAGCCTTTATTCGACCATGGTGATCATGATTTTTACAGGTTCCAAACGCTCTTGCTATAGTTAGTTCTTCGTGAATTTTTAGGATAGATTCTTTGTGATAACTCACGGTTCACAGTCTCAGAGACTTCAGAGTTTTTGATAGTTGTCTGTTGGAGGTTCCCTATCTTGTCTTGATAAAATTACGTGCCAACATCAGATTCATATATAGTCGGTTCTATTTATGTCTGATTTAACGATTGTCGAAGCTTCCGGTTTGCCGTCTTAACGGGTTTTTCGTTTTGCTGTGAGATATATCCTAGTTCACCTTTTATCGCATTTCACTTAATAGAATGTATGTAGTTTTTCCATTTCCTCTAATCCTTACCTTGCACTTCTACGTTAAGTGATGGAGGTCATAATAAATATTTACAAGTTCATTTTCAATCTCTGCTATTGCGGTGCATTGCCAACTCTTATCTAACTTTTTCGTATAATTCTCGTATATATTTGCGAACCGCTATTGATCTACTCGCTTCAACTCCTATAGGAATGGCGTCGCAAACTCAAGGAATTCAACAGCTGTTAGCTGCTGAGAAGAGAGCTGCCGAAAAGATCAACGATGCTAGGAAGAGAAAATTCCAGCGCATGAAGCAAGCCAAGCAAGAAGCTCAAGCTGAAGTAGAGAAATACCGTCAGGTAACAGTCATCCTTTTTGAATCTCATCGATTGTAGGGAACAGGTCATCATAAGGGGCTCCGCTGAAATGCAAGTTGTGGTTCTGTCGGGTAGTTTTAGAATGACGGCGTTTTTTTTTCAACTTAGTGTACAACGGCCTCATTGAAGTAAATGCCAAGGCAGAACTTGCTTGATCGGAACGAGTGGCGACGTCCAACCGGGACAGCGGGTCCTGCAGGTGACCAAACTATCGCGTCGACTAGGAAATTGTTTATCGAACGGCATTGAACCCATTGTAAAATTTTTTTTCCCACAGAAGGTTTTGTTATAAAACAACGCTGTCACTTGTGGGCCAACCCGATAGCTTCAAAGCAGGGACCGCGTTGCCCGAGCTGCAGAAAGCAAGCCCTGCTCAAAGTGACGCGGTCTCCAATCGCAGGGAGTTCACTTCATTTGCCCTTTTCGAGAGTGCTTGATAAAAGCACCGGAATTCTGCTGCGACATCGACAGTCCGCACCCGTACCTCTATGTAGTGTTAGGATTTTGTTTAACCATCGTTATAATAGAGGTGCGATCTCAATCAATCATGCACTCTCTCGCCACCCCGTCGTTTGTTTCCATTCTCTACTAGTACCAGCACAGGTCTTATTCGGAGCCTTTTCTGCGTGTTTTTTTGCTCTCTTCCCATTGCTGAGTTAGTTCAACACTTCCATGTTGCTATTTGAATCCGAGTTCTCCCATGGGATCATGACAGGGAACTCCGCTTATGAGGTCCCCTTGAAACCTTTCGTTAACGACTTATGGCCATTTAGTGCTTTATTATCTTCCATCGAGGGCCTAGTATTGTGAGAAGTACCTAATGAACTGAAGGACTTTTTAGGAGCGCGAGCTTGAATTCAAAAAGTACGAGCAGACTTACCTTGGAACTAAAGAGGACACTGAAAGCAAAATCCGTCGTGATACTGAGAATGAGATCGAAGCTATGAAGAGAAATGTAGCTGCAAATAAGCAGCAGGTTAGTTCCCCTTAGCTCGCTGCGATGATTTTCCTACAAGTGCCAAAGTAATTTCCAGGTTATTGTTCGTCTGCTACAGCTGGTCTGTGATATTAAACCAGAATTGCATCATAATCTTATTCTTCAGAAGAAGCTTCATGGCCAATTCTCTTAATGTTTTCCATCCTACTCTGTATGAAGAATTTTACTGAATTCAAACTGTCAGACTGTTTACCCGGAAAACCCACTTTGAGACACATTCCCTGGTTCCCTATACTTATTTGTGATAGGGTCTTTCTTTGTCAAGCACCAATCTGCGTACTTATGTATATCTGCTAAGTGACTCGCCGAATTGGTAATCATGTATTGCCCGTTTTTTAACTGCAATAGTCATTTGTCACATCTAGTTATGAAAGAATAGTGAATAAAGATTACTATTTGAAGTCTTCTCTCAGTCTTTCGATTCTTTCCCTCTGGGTACCTTGTGTCCAGGATTGATGTCGTCAACTGCTTTTCGAAATCGGTTAAATTGTTGTCATTATCGAAATCGATAGTGCGTTTGAAAGTACCGAGTAGTTGGTCAGTCTTCTAAAGTGTGTGGCAGCAAGCCACTGGTTGGTGCCGTCACAGGAATAGCACCCTTCAAAGACTTGTCCATGTGTTTCCAATGTAGTTCGGTCTCTAATACTCCCAAACGAGCTACCTTTTGCTTGTGTTGTTGAATGTTTAAGGGCACTCGTCGTAGAAAATGGCGAGCTATTCCACTGAACTTCTAGTGACAGGGTGGTAATAAACACATCAGTGAAAAACAGTAAAGAACCCCATTATGTGTCAGCCTTACACATGCATGAGATGAAGAAAGGGCGTGGTCGGACGAATTACTGCAGTTGCAAGAAATATGTAGAAATGGGCGTTGCCTTGATCAGTGCGCGGGACTGTGGCATCGTCGCGAGCTGTTTACGCTTTCTCCACGCATTTTTCTAATAGCTGCGAATTCTACCTACGGTAATAGTACGTCCTCCATGCTTGCAAACAGGACTACCGGGTCAAAAAAGGCATCTGCAGATCGAATGGACGTGGGTAAAAAAACCGCCTTTAAAAAAATTTACAGTGCAAGGTTCTGCTTGTCATATATTTGACGATGAGCTATTCAGACGACGGGCTGATGTCGAATTGTTATGTAGAGAGACTGCATGTACAGCAAGACTAGACCATATGGGACCATTGTAGCGTCGCCACACACCTGGTTGTGTTGATCATGAAAGGGAACCTCTCGACTGGAAGGATTGCATGTTGAACGGAGGTACCGTCTCTATTGAGGAACAAGCTGGAATGGGCACGATCGTGGATTGCCTCATATCAAACTCCAGTGGTTTCAGCACGCAGAAGTTGTACTGATTGACTGCCATTTGTTCGACCTGGACCTGAGGAAAATACTGATTACGGGCTCACAGAAACAGCGTTATTGCTGCTCGAACATAGGCAATAAGTGGCATTCACATTCATACATTCAGCTTGGTGGGATTTGTGAGCACGACTGATTGCATTTTAACAGCGTGCATGTTGCACAAGATTTAAAGTCCGTCAAAAAGTGTCGATTGAAGACTGCAGCAATTCTACACTACAGGATCGCTGGAGTTCAAAGTCGGGCGTACAGTCAGCAGTGATGCGTTGGACATGCCGAGAAGGGACATAGTTTAAATTCGCAACAGCCGAATATTGACAAGTAAGATATTGTAGGCCTTATTGTAATCCGTGCAGATTTCTAAGTAATTTGAAAGGGAGGAGATGGAATTGTTCTTTTTAGATAAAAGCTTGGAGCTTATTTTTCTAATATGTACATGATACTTCACCAGCATTCAATTATTGCACCGCTGCAACTTCTGTCAGCGTGATGCCTATATCGAATCCCTTTTATCGACCCGCGTTCCGGGTGCAGGTGTGGAACAATTTCATGAGATTTCTGGTTTATGGGAGGTAATCGAAAGCAACGAACTTTTAATAGCTTTTAGCTTCTAATAGTTGAGTTCTAGCCATCCTACTACTGCTTTGGAGGGGGGGGGGCAGCCTCCTTGCGTCACAATATTTTTGCAAATAGAAGAACGTGCGCTGTCGCCAATACGTTAATAAGTTAGGCGTAGTACGGTACTCTCCGCGCGTACGTAATCACACGCAACTCGGCGCTGATTATGCTATTCACACTTCGAAAAAGATGTTGGATATGGTTCATGGGTTTTCTGACTCTTCTCACTTCACGATTACTAGTATATGCGGCCAAGCGTTAATGCTATACGAACATAATAAGTGAATTAGCTCTTATGCGACTGTTATGGAGGAACTGCGTATTTTAGATTTCAATAGCTTATCATGCTTTTCACACTGTTGAGTCAGAGAACAGTCATCGGGTTGGTACATAGAAGTAGACGTGAAGAGTATTCTAAAATTGGTGCTTCTATTCGATGGTCTGCTGCCAAGTAGGAGTCTTTTGAATTGACCGTTGCACGTCAGCGATCGCTCTAGATCGTTCATATTTTGCGAACCTGGAGGATTGGCTGGCTAGTCGAGGAGTCCCAAGAATAGGAGAAACCGCAAGGAGGAATGTAGGCATTGATTTCCCTAGTTTTAATCGGTGGGAAGTTTCGGTGGATGCTGCACGCTTCGCGCTTGCAGGTAAATGCCCATCGAACTGGAGAATCAGATTATGCAAACCTTATAAACTCGTATTTAATCTTTTCCGTTCTCACTGCATTTCTCGCGGTCCGTCGAATCTTCAACTCGCCTATTCTCCCAGTTTCGCGACTCGTCAGGTCTCTGATTCTCTGAATCCAGACAATCTAGAATTGTGCTTTTTTCGCCTATTCGCTAACCTCCGATCCGCTGACTTCGATTCTCCAGTTTCGCAAGATATGAACGCAAGAAAAGGCGCCAATAAGTCGCCATCAGAACTCGTTTAAGCTCATCAAACGTCCGTAATAGAACAGTAGGCCCGCATGATTTTTTTTTGCTTTCTGTTCTTTTGAAAAACATTCAAAACGCCTTTCCTCATTTATTCACTTCATTTTTTCTGCGCTGTTCTCTAGGCTTCACGTAGGGGTTATCTTACTAGTTCTCGTCGACGTGGAGGCTGTATACTGCTGTAGGGCTAAGAAATGGTGCTCAGCGACGAACCTTGTACTTTGTGAAGATTTGTGCAGTCATGTGATGCCAGTACACCCACGTGTTTCCCTTACTTCATCCTTACGAATCTTGTTTAGGTATATGATGACAGCTCTTGTTTTCCAAACATTTACTGATAATGTTTCGGCTAAGCAGTTTTTCAAATCAACACTGAAAACTAGCACATATACAACACAACACAAATATAGAGAACATTGTTGAACAAGGACAAGGTCATCTTACCGGAAATCGTTCTACGGAACTTGGAAGGCAGGACGGGAAGGGGATGGCCAGCCCACAGGGGCATTGGCGAATAAATGGGAAAGAGGGTTGCGAGGATGCAAATAGGAGACGGAAGGGAAATTTTCATATTCGTATTAGAACTTCACAAAAATCATTCCCGATCCATCCCCTATTTGAATCCCTCGCGACCCTCTTCCCCATTTATTCGCCAATGCCCCCGTAAGCTGGCAATCCCCTCCCGTCCTGCCTTCCAAGTTCCTAGAACGATTTCCGGTAAGATGACCTTGTCCTTGTTCAACAATGTTCTCTATATTTGTGTTGTGTTGTATATGTGCTAGTTTTCAGTACTGATCTGAAGAAGGGCTTAGGCCCGAAACGTTATCAGTAAAAGTTCGGAGTACAAGTGCCGTCCTTGTATACCGAAACAACACTCACACATAATGAAGCCTCGCACCATTTCTTAAGTTTACACTTGTTTTTGTATCTCGTCGAAGCAGTTCTGAAGTTTCCTCCATTTCTTAGCTTCACAAGGGTTCGCAGCTTTCAGCGAGGTTGAAACGGAGAAACCAGCAAAACGCCACTCCCTCCTGAGGCGGATTACATGCTTTTTTTCTACTCACACTTTTCTCACTTGTTCGCATGTAAGAGTTTCCTACTATCGGCGAATCATTGAATCTCAGATTCGTAACCTCATTGCTTTCCCGATCCTCTGTTTTCTTCAGTCTATTTAGTCAGCTACGACCACGCTTTTGGTATTGGCTACAGAATAACAGAATCTCTTATGAGGTCAAGGAACTTGCAGATAGTAAGAAAAGTTGTTTCCTCTATGTTGAATTTGCTTCCATAAGTCCTTTGACGTTCTCACCTCGCTCTACCACTTTTATCTAATCTTCGGTAATATAAACTGGTGTACTACTTTCAGTATTCTCTACCTCCTTCGAATAGCTCTAAGGTCAACGGTTTCTATCATTAGACGTGCTGATCATTAATAGCAGAAATGAATACGGGCACTCGATTTAGCAGTAGGTTTTACTTCAGTTGTTGTAGAGGTCATCTGATTGTGATTTTGCTTTTGAGCGCTGCTGGTGTTCGTTGGAAGTCGTCTCCCAACGAACTACAGAAACAGTGATTAACTCTTAATTGGCTAAGACAGTGAATGAATGCGAATTCGCTGCTTCACAGGATGAGTGCTGATGATGCTGTGTGATCAACTAGGATCAGTGCCCACTTTTCGCACTGCTTTTCGTTTCCACTCTTTTGGAACTGCGGCAACTGCGATGAAATGAAAAGCTGGACCTCATTTTCGAGCAGGTGTTAATGAAAATTTTTTCTTCCTGTAGCATGCAGTAGGGACCAAAGAGTGATAATTAGTAGGTGGTAATAGAGGCCCCTAGTTCGATGACTATGCTGGTACGGTTGCAATCCCTGATCGAGATCCATATCTTTCAGCGTGCTCTCCTCGCCACATGTGGTATTCGCATTGCTGAGGAGGTGCTTCTTACAAGGTGCCAGGTTCTCGCTTCAAAGTCCCACCGATAAGAAAGTAATTTTTTTCCGCGCACCTCTGCTTTCGGCTCAACATGCGACTATCTCGCTTGGGTAACTGATTTGAATATGATAACCAAGGTTACTGTTGCGGGTGCTGTGAGACTAAGGGTTAGTTTAACCCTTTTACGCCAAATGGCTTGGTGGTTCAGTGGATAAGGTTTGCGAGAGAGAGAAGTGAGAGGAGCACAACCTTTATCTGGCGAACACAGAAAGAACAGTGAGTAACATGTCGTCTGTTTGCTTAACTACAACTCTGCCCCGCCCCCGAAGGTTGGGGTCGAAGGGCATCATCGGCGACGATGATAGTTACTATTTTTTTCTCGTAACTTAGAGCACAGCTGCTCCCAAGAGCAACACGAATTTTCACAGATGGAACTCAGGTAGCATTGCATTGATAGTGTAGTTTGGTTAGTAGAATATTATTGCAGTTTGTGAAGTTTTTGCTTTTTGCTATCTTGATAGAGTTCTGACTGTCTGGTGACAAGTTGTTTTCATTTTTTGACCTTTGCCGTCATCGCAAGGCATTGTTCACAGTCTGCGGCCCAGCGTTTCTCTGAAACGCAGCGGTTCGGCGAAAAGCTTTCGATACGTATCGACTGGCGGTTGGGCGAAAGGGTTTTGATACGAATCGACGGGCGTTTCGCCAAACCGCGACGTTTTTCGCCTTCGACGAAACGCTAGCTCGATCGCCCTGGCGTTTTTCGCCAGCGAAATCGATACACATCTATTGCTTTTCGCCCAACCGGCGGTTGGCGATTCTCCGATCGATGACTATTTTTTGCTTTTCTCCCAACCGCCGTTTCGTCAGGGTCGCAGACTGTGTAACAATGCCTAACTGAGAGCCGATCGACCAGCGATTAAATCATATTTCACACGCTATTTTCGTGCTAGTGAAACAGATGCGTGAGAATCTTTTGACATTTTATAGAATGCGGAAATCGTGTTTGCTCAGTGCGTATCTCATATATTCACAAGTGGGTCTTTTCCTATAGTTACATATTATTTGCAGCTTGCGATGATCGAAATTACCGTGAATGATCGACTGGGAAAGAAAGTTCGAATCAAATGTAATCCGACCGACACCATAGGTGATTTGAAGAAGTTGATTGCTGCACAGACGGGAACTAGGTATGCTCTGCAAAGCTATTTCAATGATTTCCTTCCAGCTATGATTGGTATTCAACCCGTTCAGGCATGAAAAAATTGTGCTGAAGAAGTGGTACACTATCTACAAGGACCACATCACTCTTCAGGACTACGAGATCCATGAAGGATTCAACTTTGAACTTTACTACCAGTGATTTTTCGGTCTTCTGTAAAAGTATGTTATTTACACCATCAACTGTTTATTCTGCCTGTTACACTTCATTGTTTTTATGTTATTTTTTCTTTTCTGAAACTTGGACTTTCGGCTGCAAATTTTCTTTTGATCAGTGCTAGAATGGTCTTCTCATTGTATCGTCACGGGGTAGCTTGAATTGTCGTCTTGGATTCAATAAAATCATAATTAATTGTGTTGTTCTGCATGTATCAACATCTACTTCGACCGTGACGCACACAGGAGGGGTGAGCGAAATGATTTATATCGGATTCCCAGATTCTTTGAAGGGTCCCCCTCCCCTCCCCAAGTACTCATCGCCCAGTTTTGCATTATGCAGTTTTGTTGCCGGTCTTATCATTTTCTTTGTAGCATGTATGAAAAACAACAAAGATACGAACGAAAAACACTTGAAAAAACGAAAAATTCAAAAACCTGGCTTCCGGATTTGGGGTTACGTGCAGTGTGCAGCTTTTCGTGCATGTCGAGCTTTTGACTGTATGTGCTCCCAGTGAATAAAATGTGATGAAGGAGAGCAGAATTATTTATGGGCACGAGCGCGGTCAGCAAAAAGTACATGCAGTTCCGATTAATGCCCGCCGTCCCAACAAAGAACAACTGAGCGGCTCTCCGTCAGGGCAGCTAGCAAGTGAGGCGGTCCAACTGGGCAGGCGTTAGAACTAACTTTGAGCGGCTGTAGCTCGCTCCTCGCTCACTGTGGAGTCGCGAGAGTGGGATAGTATCTAGCTTGGGGGCTGAACTACCTGCACAAGGAAGGACGACCATGTACTACTTGAGCGCGGGGGCTGTCTTTAAGAATCAAGTTTGGTGAAAACTAGTTCAGGTATGAACGTCCCAAGGCGCTATTGGAGTTGTGAAGAGTCATAAGGCTCCATTACTGACATGAGTCCAGTCCCCTGACGTCCTCGTGGAACTAACCATACATCCTCCTCCACAGCCTTGCTCTAGATGAACGCAGGAGACAGAGAGGCGACCCCGTGCAAAAACTGAACTATCGTTAGTTGCGCCGCCGCGTGGCACCTCCTAATAAGAGGCCTTCATGCGTATTTTTTCTATTCATAGTTACGAGTTCTACGTGCTGTTACAATGCTTATTGTGCGACGCGTCGATGAGCCCCTTACTTGGTCTTTTTAGTATACACTTCGGCTTGCTTGGAAGGCGGACATTTCTTCGTCGTGAAGCCATCGAGGAACTGCTTTCTTCACGAAAACATCTCCATCTCCTTCCGTTTTGGGCACCAGATATTCCGAAAACAGGCTCCTCTGAACACATCCGCTACTAGTAATAAGTGAAGTAAAGGGTGCTATCAACTCATTCTCGCATATCCCACGTATGTCAGTAAATATATAAATAAATGTTATCATCTTCCTATTTGAGTAGGGTCTAGCCCATGCCCCCCACTCAAATCTTGAGCCAACGGAAGTCATTCGTACTTAAATCCCCACCTAATACAGTTTGTCTTTTTTCAGGGTTTTTCGTTTTTGTTGGCATATGGTTGCTCAGAATTTTCGTCATTTCCCACTATGTAGCGGGGTGCTAAATAGTGGAAAATCGAAAAAAAAAGTGAAGTGAAACGGCCAAAAATCTACGAAGGAAGCCTTTGTTACGGCGCTGGACAAGTATGCGAGTTTCGCGGAGGGCACAGCATTAGTAGGGGATTTTGGTGGAGCCCGTACGACCCCCCCTATACATAAACTTATGAAGTTTCTTCCCCCCCCCCGAGGAGGAAGAAACTTCATAAGTTTATGTATAAGTAAGCGCGAAAAATGGAAAAAGTAACAATCCTGAACGAGGCCCCTCGCTTTTTGCTCATTTCTATCCTGATTCAGAAAAGAGAATAGAAAAGAAAGGCTCATTAGGCTTCCACGCCACCTTTCTCGCCAAGTCACAAACAACTCTGAGTAGCTGAATCATTGGCATATTAAGAAAAAAAAAAACCAGGAAATTAAGGGCAATTCTCCTAAAGCACTCTGAGCGGTCCAAGCAACATTGCTGGGGCGCGCTCTGAGGTGTATTCGAGTAAACCAGAAGAAGATAAATATTCGATATTCGAGTAAACCGAGAAGAAGATAAATACGAAAGAGTAAATACGAACGAGAGCAAACCAGCCGCAATCAGCTGATTAAAGGCCGTTTCCTGTGTACCGTTTCAAGTGAGCGTGTTCGAATAACCAGGAACGCATGAAAAACGTATCCTGTGGTGGAGCAGGAGCAGAATATGGTTCGTTTAGGCCGATCACGCTGACTTTGGATGCGCCGCGCACTGAGGTCCGCGCAGAAATGATGGGATGGTGTAACTTGTGCGTAATGTCTGTCCACGCGAGCAAATGTGTCTTCAGGGAGGTCCATGGCGAACCTGTGCACTTGTTTACAGTGTTTTCCGTTGCGTATGATGGAGCGTGTCCCTGTCGACGCCGCCAGATTCGTGCTCCGCCAATGATTCCGATAAAGGAGACCAACTGCTGGAAAACGTCTGATACGAGCGATATGGTAGTCCTGTCGTTTGTCGATAAAAGCATTACGAGATGATGTCGACTTATTAATATTTCCAGTTATTTCGGATTAGTTTGATGAATGAAAGTTTTGTACTATTTTATATGATCCGAGTTCTCTAAAACAAAGTTTGCGCTGTACAGGACTCAGCACACTGACACCTTTGTGCTGCTCTTTACTGGCTACAGCACTTATTACGACCCCCCCTCTCCTGGCGGCCAAATACGACCCCCTGTTGGATTCCCCACCAATGATTGTGCCCTGCGTTTCCGCGTTGGCATGTGCGTCACGATATGATAAATACGGTTCCACGTATGTATTCACTTACCCATGCAGTACCCTTCATATCAAGATCTTCATAAATGAAGTGATAAAGGCACCAGCGTCGATGTGATTGTACAGTCGTCATCCGGGTATTTGATTAGATGGCCAAGGCGATCAGCTGTTTCCAGCATAACTTGGCATTTTCTCCCCCACTTTTCTCGTGTATTCTTCTATTTTTTTAAGTTACAGTTGTTTTATGTCGTTCATGTAGCCTAAGTCAGCGTGAGCCCGTTCTTCTGTTTGTGCAAATAATAGGATTTTGCGATATTTCCAGGTGTTTGTTTAATCGTCTGCCCAACTGTTTAATTGTGCGCAAAAAAAAACACAGAGGAATCTCACTTATACATGCGTTGTAAAGTGAGCTTATTGTGGAAAACGAGCTCATCAGAACAATAAAAGTTGAAGCAACAGACAAAAATGTCCACCGTGGAGTCGTCCATTATGGCTTCATTTCCTAAGAAGCATTACGTCACGGCATTATCAAGCGAAAAGAATGTGCAAAAATGTTTTCTGAGAAGACAAAAAGCGAATAGTCAAATATGCACAGAGACCACTGTCAAAACAAAGTAAAAGAGGTCATGCGTCAAGGATTTAAACCATTGACCAGGCATACGCGAGCCTACGACGTAACAACTCGGCCACGCTGCTACAACTATCGATGACGGAGGAAAAGACGTTGCGACTGTCGACGTGGGAACTGTACCGAAGACGGTCGCCTAGTCGAGATTCTGTAAAATATATTCTCGTGGGATCGTCTACGATGTCCCCATCAATTCGCCACGATTACGTCACGACATTTTCAAGGGACCTTTCGAGCTCACAGTGGCCACTTTCGAGCGCACAGGGACCCTAGGTCCAGCATTCCGAGCATTCCGAAGGCCTCTCACAAAGGAACCCCAACAGGTCGATCCGGCCATTTACAACGAGATGTATATACATATATGGACGGGTCTTGAGCCGCTGAATCC
>MU966948.1:37442-50252 GCA_036418165.1 Cooperia oncophora | reverse complement strand
TCAAGACTGCAAACGCATCCCGGCCCTAGATAAAATATGGGTGGTCTGGACTCGAGCCAAAACTCACAATCGTCAATTTGTATGAATGCAGATGAGAAAGCCGCCCGAGTTCTACCATGAAGAGTTACGTGGGCGCAAGTGGATGATCATCATAGCGAAAATTTCTGCACTGTGGCTTTCAAGCGGCTCTATACAGAGAACAAAATCGTCGCTGTCGGTGTATATTGCCTGTTCCTCGGCAATCAGATCGACAAATGGATGGTACCACACAACTACAAGAAGGCCACCGTTGCTCGTCATAGTGCCAGACCCCGAGTAACCGTATTGTATTGCAGGGCTGGGTGAGACCGGGGTTAAATAGCATCATTCGCCCTACATAAAGTCAGTTGTTCTAGTCAGTCGAAGGTATGTACTGTCCATTGGCAAGTGCTATGACATTTTGTCACTCGGCAAAATTGACGTCAAAAGCAATTTACTGGCGCTAGTTGAAAAAACGAAGGTACCAAACGCTTGCGGGGCATTGCGAGCGGGTCATTGATGAAGGAGGGATCTACTTGACTTGAAGCCAAAATATTACTTTTTATCTGTTTTCCTCTTCGTTTTATATGAATAAACCCCCCCCCCCACATTTTTGAGCGGGATGACCTTATAGAAAAAGTATCGGCACTGTTTACCCTACGCTGCCCCAATCTTTAGAAGCAGGCCAGCCTCCGACTTTTTTCTCCCTAGGCCAGAATTGGCTGATACCTGGAGTACTTTGACCTCCAGAACGTGAACATCACATCCGCTTGGCAACCTCCTGGCGCCCGCGCTACAGGCGCCGGCGCCAAAATACCCCAAATCACCGGCGCCTGTGGCGCGGGCGCCAGGAAGTTTCGGGCTAAGCGAATGTGATATTCGTATTCAGGAGGTCAAACTTCGGAATATAACATTGGAGCCAAACCTGTTTACGGAGAAAAATCGGTCAAAAACTGGCTCAATTCTGGGTGATTGGGGCAGTAAAGGGTGAACTGTGCCAAAGTATGGAGTATAGTGCAACGCTTTCTGACCAAACGAATACAACGCATTCAGTTCTTCGTCGGCGCTTCAAAGATTCGCTCTCAAGCCTCCAACTGATAACCTGTACCAACTGAATCTATGAATCACTGAATGCGAGACAAAAAGTCTCTCTTTAGAGATAGAAGCTGTCTCTCTCTTATCTGTGTGATTCAATCGTAATCGCTGCCACACACGGCAACTCCGTTGTGTCCCAGCGGCGCACTTACGTCGTTTACCAAAATGATCGGCTACCTCGTTGTCGTGTCCATCCTCCAACTGGCCGTTGCTCTCTCACCTCCAGTAATGTTTGGCAGACCACGTGGAGGACTTCTACAGGTAAATTTTAATTACACTTTACGATCTCCGATAGCTTGCTTTGGAAATACCTTGCAATAGTAGACAACAAGGACTCCAGTCCAAAGAAAAATAAGAGTTTTTCCTAAAATAATTCTGCATAATACAGCTCAAAGCGGAGAGGGCTTTTCATTATTGCGAGGACTATAATGATTGGTGCAGAATCTGAGTCCATAATCGAGGTAAGTGAAATGTTGGTGTCATCACTATGTCATCACTGCGACTCACTCCAAACTCCTCTCAAACCTACATACCTATCACATTGCCGAATTTCGACAAAATTCTGGCGCCGAGCGGGGGCGCCTGCACTCATATGTGAACATTGATTTATTTAACTGAGTCGCAGAAATTGCACGCACACCTGAATCTAGAGGAAACGGGCCTCATATAGGGGACAATGCGAAAACTACGTCTTTGATATGATCTCGATTCCTTACGAAGCAGATGGGAGTGGGAAGGCAGACAACGAACACTGCAGCCACGAAATATGGTAAAGGTATAGCAGAATCGAGACAAAATCAGCTTAGCTCGTTATCCCGGAGCTTGTTGCTGTAGCTCGGCCATTTCAACTTACCTAGAATTTCGGGAACTAGTTCGCAGAAAACCCTTCTTTCCCCCGAACCGACATTAGTTCGCAAAAAAGCCCACTCCCTATCTCAGAGGTAGAGAATCCTAAGTGGATGCTTCATTTAATAGTGATGGTAGCTGCGCTTCTGGAAAAATTCCTGACAACAGTTGCAACCGCCACGAAGTTTTGACAAGCTCAAGATGGGACAGCACTTGTATCAAAGAAATATCCCACTATCAACGCTTCTCATCACATGTTCAAGTAAGGCAGCGTTCATACTTCGCGACAGCAGCGGCGATCGCGGCGATCTCGGCGATCGCCGCGATCGTCGGTACAGGTCAGAGCGCGCCCCAACGCTATTACTTGGACCGCTCCGAACACTGTTAGAAAGAATCGGCTTAATTGCGTGCTTTTTTTTCTTTTAATTGCAATTGTCTCTGGTACGAAAGCTTGTTTCGACTCAAGGGAAGGTGGACCAAACTTGATGGCTTTTATTTTCTATTTTCTCTTTTAATTCAGGACAGAAATGAGCTAAAAACGTGGGAGCTTCATTTAGGGTAAGTTTCTTATTGTTTCTTTTTTCATTCTTCGAGCTTATACATGAATTAGTAGAGTTTCCTCCGCCCTTATGTTGCATGGAAGACCAGTGTTTTTCCTGGGTGAATTTCATCTTTTACTTTCTTTTTTCGTTGTTTGAACTCGACTTGGAAATTATAAATATTTCGGAAGTTGGAACAGTTTAACCAATAGGAAATTTTAAGACACTCTTTAGACATTTCGAGATAATAAAATGAAACAATGAAAACAAAGGGAAACAAAAAGAAACTCACCTATTAAATGAAGGTTGCCCTCATCCCGACCTCAAAAAAGGTGAAACTCCTCCCTCATATTCCATACCTTCTTAAATAGAGAAAGTTCTCTAGTTAGTAGCCATTACTAAGACAAAAAAGGTCTCACAAGCGATTTCCTTATTTATCAGAGCGAGCGGTCCAAGTAATAGCGTTGGGGCGCGCTCTGACTAGTACCGACGATCGCCGTTGCTGTCGAGAAGTACGAACGCTGCGCAAAGCGCGCAGCAACGCCCCTTCCATCGCTAATATGTGCAGTGTATCTCAACGTTGAAATAAAATGCCACAATCTATAATCACTGAATGCTTCGTGAAAAAATGTGTAAAATGCGCAATGTAAACCACAAATAAAAATTAAAGACATTGTAAAATGCCAATGTGAAAACGTTTCTGCGTTATTGTGAACATGTATCTGTTCTTTTTCAGGCTCCTACTGGGGACGGACCAAGATCAGAAGACAAATACATGGTTTATTCAAATATTACTCAAAGGGTGGACCATTTTGGTAACAACACTGCAACATGGAAACAGGTCTAAAAATTTTAAGTTCTATCGGTATTGTGTAGCCCATCTTCAAAAAACAAGTTCACAAGTGCTATGGCGCTCAAAAGTAAAGGTGCGATGCTTATGAATCCTACGGTAATAAAAGAAGCAAAAAAGACTACAAATGGGTCACACTTTCGCAGTTGAATAATTAATGTGCTCAAGAAAAATGCAAAGAGAATGGTGTTTGGAAGATTTTCTGTTCATTGACCCCATATCAAATACAGCGGTGTCACTTGTTTATCATATTAGTGCCATTTTGCCGCTGAGAGTCCTGTCTTATCACAGGGAAAATTAGCAGGACTTCCCTGCCATGTGACGATAACAAGTTGAGGGACTGCATACCAGAATCGGCCCTGGACCCTCGCCTCAAAACCTTGATCCCCAAAACTTGCACTTGGATAAGCGGTGACCTGACGGTTCCTTTCTAATTACCTGATCGTACAATACGGATTCAACGAAGGGAGAGAACCTTCAAAATCTCAGTAGCTTACTACATCTGAAAGTGAATGCTATAGAGCAACAGATCCTGCAGAAGCCGTAAGTCTTTTCTGTAATTTTCACTCGTGATTGAGCGGTTCTGAAGCGATCACAAAGAGTTTGCTCACTGTGATAAGGCTTTCGCAACAAATGATTTGTCCGCTCACCTTTAGGAGTACCTATTTGTGATGAGTGGTGTGAGAACACACTTTTATGTTCTCGATATTGAACGAACATAGCGCCAAAACATATTATTTCTGTAGGTAGCATCATGAGCAATTGAAACTCCGCAGCATGTGGGTCTAACCATAGTGAATCCTTTCGGACCTTCATGAGCTTTTTAGTGGGACGGAATGCAAAGTGCTCTGTTAGTCTAAGCCTGCGATTGTATAAAGCCATCTGACTCCGTTTGTCATAGTGATGACGCTTCTATCGCTGCGACTGTTTGCCCGAAGCTCGCCAATCTCATATTAATATGCGCCATGCAATCCACTTTCATTCAGATTCGCAGTGCCATTTTGCATGCGATATGGCCTAAACAATGGCAGCTGACGAACAAGTCAGTCATTTCTACTCCAAGCCGAATCCAGTACTACCTCAACGTCTCTGTAGGGTAGAAGGCTTAATTGGCCTTGATGGGAGCCTATTGGAGATTTGACCCTCGGATCAGGCGCGTGGCAGGCGGGCCACTACCACCCTCTTTCCGCAATGAGAATCCATAACTCAGTGGGCACAGGAATAGGTGGAAAGAGAGCACCACCAAAAGTGCAGTGGAAAAGGTCGCTGCTACGACGAAAACAACGGAAAAGGCTTTGCAGATGGTGCTGCATGCTCGACATCTATGCTAGAGCCAGACTTATTCATTGTGGCATTCGTCGAATCAACTAGCGAACATTGCTAGTTTGCTGGCGTTTTCACGAAATGGGATTATCCATATTCCTCCACGGAAGCACCCTTCTTTCAAAGCAGAGGCCGCGATCATTCGCCATCACAAATAGTGGATTAGGGGTTTGCATATCGATAGTTAAAAAAAAGCAGAAAAAACATAATAACTGCCCTAAACAGAACCCCATTTGAATCTCAATTTGCACGTGCCCAATTAACCCCATCTCTAACACTACGCCCTCATCCGCACAGCTGATTGCCCGATGAGAACTCTACGACTCTACAGGTACTCAACTCTATAAGTGACGTTTCATGCTTTTTCGTCCTGCAGCTTCGTTTTTCACTGAAGGCGGGCCTTGAGGGCGGAGTCTGGAGGCGGAGTCACTGGAAAAAAGGAGGCGTCACTGAACCTATATTGCGCTATAGCGCCCTCCCTTACAATTTTTTTAAACACAAATATCTTTGATCCTACAAATATGACATCGGAAGGGTAGTGTGGTTCGCGACGAACAACCTTGTACCGCGAAACCGGTACAAGGTTGTTCGCCACGAACCACATAACCCTTACGGTGTCATATTTTCAACTTTTATACCTGATCGCGCACGTACCTTTAATACTCAGGACGCAGGTGTGCCAGGTGTTTGCGAAGTCGTTACGGCTGCCCTTCTCCGCCCTTTTGGTAGTCGCAGAATGTGTCTTCAAAACCGATTGAACTTAGTTTCCTGACTTTGGTCCTCGTTTGTATATGGTTTCGTTGGGATTCCTTAGAAACACCCGTTATTCCTGTTTCATTTTTTACATCTCAGTGAAGAAGAAAAATGTTGCTAGGGAAGGTCGTCAGGTCGAAGTGGCCATTTGTAATGAGATGTAGCTCACTAGACGTGGTTTTGGACGCTGATCTCGAATCTGCCTTCGAAATTTGCAGAACGATTCTCTGAACGGAATTATGAAGGTTTGTTAGAATTAAAATGAAGGAAAACGGAGTCAGAGGGGCTGCTTTTGCATTTTGTGGGGAATGTTTCTTGAGTCTAGAAAACACTCAAACGCCAAATGGGTGCCATATTCGTGTTCAGGGAGCAAAACTACCCTTGGGGACAGGTTTCTAGCCAGATGTGAGGTTTTGACCTAACTTTGAAAAGTGCGGTAGCAGTTGATCGAATGATGGTCACCTAATAGTTCCAGGGCCAGTCTCTTGTCGATTGCTTGTCTTTGGACAGAATTTGCTTTCAGATATTAGGAAAACTGGAGCAGTAACAAAATGAATGCGTAAGAAGTGGCAAGACGAGGGTTTGTGCAGGAGAATGTATCTGCAGCTGAATAGGTGTGAACATCAACTGAACTAACCCATGGATGCTTCACTTTTCGAAGTCAGGTCAAAATGCCAGATTTGGCTAGAAACCTCTACCTAGGCGTAGTTCGCCCCGATAAACACGAATATGGCACTCGCTCAGCGCGAAAACGCCTGCACTGCGCGCCAAGGGCACCTGTACATCCATTCTCCTAGATCATAAGGCACTAAGCGCGCCAGTAAGCGAACGCAAACTGTTTTTCAGGCAAGTCAAGGAGAGCGCTAATGTAGTAGTGACGCACAACCACTTTTTGCCACGTTTGCGCAAGAAGCAAAAAAGTTAAGCTCAGCAGGGATCCGATCCCATGACCTGTTGCGTGGTAAACGCGGCTCCATAACTCCGTTCAGAGAATCGTTCTGCAAATTTCGAAGGCAGATTCGAGATCAGCGTCCAAAACCACGTCTAGTGAGCTACATCTCATTACAAATGGCCACTTCGACCTGACGACCTTCCCTAGTTAGAAACGTTTCTGCTGGTGAACTAGCTCTCACATACACCCCATATCCGAGGATTGGGAAGGGCGTGGCTGCTTGATGGACGTGGCCGTGGCTGCGCATTAGTTGGGATATTGCTTGTTTGGAGACAACTGTAATACTGTATTTCTCGAGCGTAGGATAAGATGACAACTACCACAAATAGAAATATGCAGCTGGAAAACACTTCCTACGCCATGAACGAAGCAAGCAGGGCTAATGCCGTTTGGACTCCAGAAATTTCGGCACCGAGCTCATTTTTAAATTGCCTAAGTCACCAAATCCGCTAAAAACTTGTATATAGGGGTAGTTTAACATCCTGATTACGAATATGACATTCACTCTTGTCGCTGGCGCTAATGGATGACACTACGATTATCTGCGCTCTGCTAAGGCTGAGCCCAGGAGGTAATCGTAGTCAGGCTACAGCATCGTTGTGCGAAACCCATAGGGGGGTCGTACTTGGCCGCTGGGGAGGGGGGGTCGTAATCTCAAGGGTCACTCAGAGCCGGGCAATGCTTCGACATTTCAGTTGATAGTGGGAGTGGAGCTATGGAAGTCAAGATGTTAAAAAAATGAAAATTATTATGAGTGTATTCTTTACAGATTGAACTGCTACGTTTAACAGCCCTCTTTTCATGCAAAATCCCCAAAATGGGTTCGTACTTGGCCGCGGGGGACATGGGGAGTATCGCAAAAGTAGGCTCGCTAGGCATCAAACAGTACAAAAGTGTCATTGCTAAGTTTGATGGAAGGAACGGAAAGCTGCAGAAGACCCGGATGTAAATAGGACTACAAAATAATAAAAAATTTATTAGCAATATAGCAAGAATATCAAGAATAAATAAATAAATAAATAAATAAATAAATATCAGTTAATAGCATGAACTCGTAAGTACGTAGATGACTAAATAATACGTCTCAAACAGATTCGTGCGTATTGTCCTTTCCAAACCCTAAACAAACATCTGCTTGCATGGATAAAAGCACCTGAAATTAGAATTTACACCTTTCCACCACCTCTGCGTAGGAGCGTAATGCACGGCGCACACTCGGACCAAATCGATCAGTGATAGCCGAGCTCCTCTTTCACTCATTTGAAGGGAAATATGTGTTTTGGAGTTTTCGAAGGTGTATCCTCACAATGGCACAGAAGGAGTCGATTTTTCGGGTGGGTCAGAGGGTAGCGCGTCTGTGACCCATCTAAAATATCTCCTGAACTAGTGGGTCTTCAGAAAAACTGTAAAGCTTATTGGAAAGAGAAAAGATAGGGCGGTTTCAAGACTATTTCAATCCTGATGAAATTGCGTTCGAAATAAGTAGTCCTCGTGTGAAGCATAAAAACCCGCTTGCCATTTACCCCTAGCCTATCCAAACCCATCCGGAATATTTCACCAACGGGGGATTGTTCAGTTTGCAACTAGGTAGAATACACAACAGTAGAAACTTTGCCGTTGCATGCTGCTCACCATTCCTCAAAAGCTCCGCACCTAAAAGAGATATAAGCTCCTGAAAAGACCCCAGGACGCTGACTTTCGAGTTACCGTGCTCCAATGACGTTTCTTTCCTTTCCTTTTTCTCATTTGGCTCCGCAATTTTTTTATTTTTCATGTTTCGCTTTCTGTCCACCACCAAATCTTAAAAGACTGCTCACGTACTCCAGGCCTTATGAAGATAAATGTGGACGAGGTAGCTGCGCATACTGTAATGCGGAAAAATATGTCAACTTAGGGGAACGGTATATTTGATAAAATGCCAGGGATGCGGGCAAAAGTACATTGGAGAGACAAAGAGGCCACTCTACAAACGACTAGATGAACATCGCAGGGCCCTACACAATCCAGCTTCCTATCCGGACAACAGTCTCTCAAAGCACCGCACCAAAATGCATGCACACGAAGGTCCTCCCGCACTTACCATTACAGTATTACACCGCTCCATAGAAAATCCGGTGGAAAGAAAGTTATTGGAAGCACTGGAAATAAGAAGGCTCTCCCCAGAAATGAATAGTAAGGATGAGCTACGTGACGCGCTGCAGTTGATTCACTGACTACGTGATAATGGTGGAGCGGTCAGTGATATCATATGCAGAAGCGCTCACTAGGCATCCTCACTATTTAAGGAGGGTAACGGGTAGGGTCACAGTCACCAGAAGGGCGCGGCGTTCGCAAGGAGCAGCGGCGGCATATTGGCGGATACTGGAGGCAGCAGACCAGGTCAGAGTCCAGAAGGAGGCACCACTGAAGGAGGTTCAGGATTCCGGTGGAGGTGGCTAACTGTAGTATTTCAGGTCGCTGAAGAAGGTGCTAGGCACCGAAATATTCGAAGAAGAAGGAGTATAAACAATATAAAAATTTTTGTGAAAACTTTTGGATTCTTTTGAATCTTTTGAGTCTTTCGCAATAAATTTTGGCGCCTCTTTTATGTGTTCAACATTCAGATTGCAATGAGGCTCCGGCGACAGCACTATTTTAAAATGTTTCGCTTTAATGTGTCGTTCATGTTTTTATGATTTCCCCGTCACCATTCATTGAATGCACATCTGGGGCCTGACACGCTGACCTTGGGGCTAATTTTTTCACCAGTTTAGCATTAATGATCACCATTAGTCGCTCTTTTCATTGTGTTCCTTCCTACACGTAGCATTTCTACACGATATCGAACGAGGAGTTTTATTTTGAATCCTAAGACAAAATTGTAGGTAATGCGAGGCTGTTGTTCAGCCTCATATTGCATGAGGCTGAAACAGCCTCTTATTGCCTGGATTTAGAGCAGAGTCCGCCTTTCGAAAATCCAGATTCCATTTCAGGAAGCCATTTGTGGTGAACATGCATCTGGTTGTCAGTTAGAGCAGGAGGGGGTCGTATCTGGACCCTCTTCGAGGGGGGGGGTCGTACTCACACCGCCATTTCGCACATCCCCATGCTGTACCCTGATCGTAGTGTCATCTCTTGGCGCCAGCGACAAGAGTGAATGTCATATTCGTAATCAGGATGTTAAACTACCCCTATATACAAGTTTTTAGCGGATTTGGTGACTTAGGCAATTTAAAAATGAGCTCGGTGCCGAAATTTCTGGAGTCCAAACGGCATTAACCAGCAAGCAGTCACGTTACTCTTTTCAGGGATATATAGTGCAGAAAGAGCACAGTTCCTGAATCATTCAAAATATCCATGAAATTTATTATTTTCTTCAGCGCTATCAGTACAACTCCAAATTCTACAACGCAACTACTGGCATTGTATTTCTAATGATCGGAGGAGAAAGTAAATGCTTCTTGTTAGCCCGTTATGCTTTTCTCCTACCGAGTCAGTCCTACCACAATTTCAGGTACAATTAATGACAAGTGGGTTAGGGACGAGAACATCACCATGATGCAGTGGGCTCAGAACTATAGCGCAGCAGCGTTCCAAGTTGAGCATCGCTTCTATGGCCCCAAGGAAAATACACCGTTTGGGTAAGTCATGGATACTCCTGGCAAGCTAGTTAAACATCCGGTGTCGGCGAAATTGTGTTCTCGAAGATACTCACAAAACATTGCCGTTACTTTCCGCAAAACTAAAGAGCTGAAGTTTACAATGATTCCCAGCAAACAGGACACCGAATCACTGAAGTTCCTCACAATCGATCAAGCACTCGAAGACATCAAAGAATTCATCAGTCAAATGAATGCGATGTATTTTAAGGATACGAACACAAAATGGGTGACTTTTGGTGGTTCTTATCCAGGTTGGTTCTTTTAGACATTGTAAAGAAGAGCAAGCTGTTCAAAAGTGAAGGAAAAGTAGCCATTGGCGTTGTTTCAAGTTTCCCTTGGAGAGAGATGTTCCAGAACCTCCCTGAAAAGTGCGCTAGGAGCGTGAATAAGGGAGTTACATTATCAATGAGAATGTTGCATCCAATGAAATGACTACTTAGTTAGTACCTACGCTGTGTAACAGGTCCACCCGTGGCATTTTTCAATGTTCATACCACTCTGGACCGATAAGACAAAGTGAAGGCGTTGATTGCATTGGGTTGGTTCACCACTCAGTCAACGAAAATTACGGCTGATATCGTCGTAGGACGGCGGACTATGCCAGCAGGCATGGCATAAGTGCACTGGATGTTTTGTACCAATAATTATCTGCTAGAGATAGTTCAGAAACAATACTATAATCAGTGGTGGAAAGTTCCTTGAAAAGGGTTATTCCATGCCTCATGACACCGCCCCGACTGATGCGATCGTACCAACTGTATCTGTTCCGCCATCACATATCGAGGATGGCGCAGCTCGAGGACCTGAGGCTAGGTTGAAAAACTCCGGTTGAAACGTCCCACCTACCGAATAGGGCTGATGTGCTTTTTTTTGATCGCAATCCGTCCCAGATACCTTTTGGAAAGGAATTGCAGGTTCCAAATGGGAGCTCGATAGTTAGCTGACTGTCTTTCCAACTGCGGAGCCCCAAGCTTTTGAAAGCTTTCCATCGACTCTTTGTCAGGTCGTTGACAACCAGTTCAGAGTGAGGTCATGCGCTCATGATCCCTACAAACGATACAGCGTGGCTTGGAGCGCAGTCAGAACAGATCTCTAACCTTTGAATCGAGGTGGCATCATTGTTGGAAAAGGCCGCCCTGGCCGCGCTCTAAATAGTACGCGCCGCGTCACACGCTCTACCGTTCACAAGGATCGCACTGTACATTTATTTATTTATTGGACATGTAGTCACAACATGTAAAAATGAAGAAAAACAAGCATAAGGAACATCCAGCAACAGACTTCCTAGGGCCCTTATGCCCTTTTTCAGGTGGGGATTGAGAACCGTTGTCTCACATTCCAAAATAGGGCGAACTAAAGTTTATAGGTTCTTAACAGCGTGCTTGCGTCTCTAGTTTTAAGGGCTTTATATTATAGATTCTACGCATGCCCTTTCCCACTAGAGCCTTATAATGCTTGCTAAAGTTCAACTTGTAGTCATATAGAAACCCAAGATCTCGAACTTCCTCTACGGACCTCAGGACTTCAAAACTCAACTGAATACTTAGGATTTAACTGATGCTCACCCAAACGCATCACTTGGGTTTTTTCCAAAGATAGGAGCAAACCATTAGCCTTGGACCAAGTCCACCATCTTATTGATTGCTAATTGCAGTGAACGGTCAGATTCAACATCTTGAACAACTTTATAAATCTTGATATCATCAGCATATAGATTGCATGAACACACCTGGATTGGACAGAACATCCGGCAGATCTGCTGTGAAAATGTTGAACAGTACGAGGGAGAGCACACCTCCCTGAGGTACACTGCTGCATGCCTCTCGTACAGTCGATAACAGAACCAGATAACATATACAGATAACAGGATAACAGGACATACGATAACAGGAGTTGAGTTCCCAACCCGAATCTGAAATGTTCTGTTATTCAGAAAATCCAGAATCCACTTTACAACCAGAGGATGGAAACCCAAATGAGCAAGCTTATGAAGAAGCACATTATGTGGTATCCTATCGAAGGCTTTGATGGAATCCAAGTAAATTACACTCTACTTCGCTGCGGACGGTTGGGCGTGTCAGCAGTATGAGTGTGTCACCCCATCAAAGCCGTTCTCTGCCTTCTTGTTGAAGCGCGCATGCGACAAAAAGTGGTAGAAAACGAGTAATACGAAAGATGTGACACAGTACCACTTGCCCGCTTCAACAACGGGAGACGGCCAGGAGTCACCGCCGCGCTCGAAACTAGGTCACCGCGCGCGGCGACCTGTTCGCGTGGCGCGGCGGTGAGTCCTGACCTGGCATTTTGCCAACTTCCGATCAATATGACCCTATCGCAGTTTGCTTGGAGCGTTCTCTCTTTTCCTCATCTTCCATCTGCCAAGAACATGTCCAAACAGGTAGACATGTTCAAACATGCAAACATGTTAAAGCATGTAATCGCCGCGCGCGGTGACCCACTTCCCAGCGCGGCGACCTAGTTTCGGCGCGGCGGTGAGTCCTGACACACACCCCTTCAACAACTAGTGGAGAGCGAGTTCATTCGATATTGTGTGTAGCCGCCGGGCGGTCGTGTCCAGCGTTGCTCTCGACCACTTATCAATTCTACTCTATTCAACGTCATATTCGCTGCTGTTTCTGAGTTCATCTGAGCACTAGGGTGGCACGGTGCGTCAAGAAGGATTTGCCACCGCATCAGGTCGTTTTTATCCAACGATTTTCATTTTTTATTCAACTGTTGCGATTTTCACGTTAGTCATCGATCCTTTCGGGACTGATCTTGTACTAGCTCGTT
>MU966948.1:11488-37342 GCA_036418165.1 Cooperia oncophora | reverse complement strand
GTTGCCTGGATCAGAGAATTCCTCACGGACCGGCAGTTCGTCGTACGATTAGGCTCCACCTTCTCCTCTCCCAGGCATGTTACTAGTGGTGTTCCTCAGGGCGGAGTTCTTTCGCCCATTCTGTTCAACATTTACACCTACGATTTGCTTGCGATAATAAGCTCTGCCGGCGTTAACTGTTGCGGCTTTGCTGATGATTTCAAAATTTATAACAGTGTGGCCTCCTTGGAGGATAAGGAATCCATTCAATCTGCGGTCGACCTTGCTTTAAGTTGGGCTGCTGAGTGGAGCCTCCCACTATCCAAAGAGAAAACGAAGATTCTGCATATTGGTCACAGAAACCCTGAGTACTCGTACTATATCGATGGACTACTAATTGCATCGGTTCCTCAGGTCAAGGATCTTGGCTTTGTGATAACTACCAATCTGTCCTTTGATAGTCACTGTGAGCTTATAGTCAATCGTGGTTTGAGTGCTACTTACCGATTGTTCAAAGCCCTTACAACTAGTGACTGCTCTACTCTCCTTTTTGCGTATAAAACCTATGTCAGGCCTCTGCTCGAATACGGTACAGTGGTGTTTAGTCCGCACAAGCGGAAGTATATTGACTTGATTGAGAAAGTGCAAAACAGCTTCACAAGAAAACTTATGATCAGAGTAGTGGGCTTTAGTTACAGGGACATCCCCAACCATGTCGAAAGAAACACCAACCTTGGCCTCCGATCACTTTGTTGGAGGAGAAAGAAGCTTGACTTGGTAATGTTCCACAAAATAATCCACGGCCGTACTGGTCTTACTCCTGGATCGTTCTACACTGTGAGATCCTCAGTTACCAGGGGTGGTGCAATCAAATTAGTTAGGCCAGCAGCTAGATTCAATGTTCGCGTTCACTTTTTTGCTGTGCGTGCAAGCGTATTATACTCAACACTGAGCAAAAAGATATCTATTCCCACCAACAGTCACACCTTTAGCAAGCTTATCGATTGCTACCTGGATAAATGATGATGATGGCTTCTCTTACACCTTCTCTTTAACGGCTCTTCCCTGTTTTATTTTAATAATATTTACACATTTTAGAAACTTTTTTGTGGTATTATTGTTTTTTCCCCGTGCGGGACTTTCTCGGATGTTCTGTTTCATTGTTTGCGGGACTTTCTTGGATGTTCTGTTTCATTGTTTGTTGGCTGATGTGTATACACATGAGTTCGCTCATGTAATAAATGGTAATGGTAATGGAGTTGGCATCGCGCCAAACGCGGCCGCACTGGCACGCCCAACCGTCTGCAGCGAACTACACTATACGTCCACATTTTTCTTTTGATCAAAAGCTTTGGACCAGTCATTCATACAACTAAGTAGAGAGGTTTCAACAGATCTACCGCTGCAAAAGCCATGATGAGATGCAGTTAGAATGTGGTTCTTCATGTGCTCATGCAAATACTTTTTGATAATTTTTTAAAAACTCTGGCAAAGATTGAGGTCAGGCTAATTGGCCTGTAGTTGGCAGGACATGAAAGAGGTTCCTTTTTGGGTAGAGGTATGATTATGGAATGTTTCCATTTACTGGGTACCTCGCTCCTCATAAGGCTCAGGTTGGAGAGAAACCAGTGGACGACAGATTTCATAAATGCAATTTTTAACAACGGCGAAAGGGATATTCTCGCAGTTAACAGCAGACGCACATTCACTACATTGTTGATTGATAGCGATTCTGTACAAATGAACTCGATCCAGAAAGGTTCGAAATAGTTGTGAGCTCTTGGAACACCGTGTGGTATGAGATACTACTGATACATCCGAAATGACTGTATAAAATAAAATACTGCGGTAATATTCACGGTTATGCCTAGCTAAATATTGATTATCAGGAATTTTTGAGGATCTTTATCGGCATTTTACCGAGAAACTCATCCGGACACCACTATTGGAGCAGTATCGACGTCTTCAGCAGTAAATGTCTTCGTTGATTACTACGGTAGGTCAATGGCACTATATCACACTCAGCAACTTAGTTGAATCCTGTCCAGGATACTTGTTGAACACTGAGGCCAATTATCGAGCGCAAGATCCGAAATGCTCCGCAAACATGGCCACTGCTTTCACTAACATGCAACGCATATTCTACAATGGAACAGCTGGAAGAGCATCATTGAAAAAGAAATTCAAGTGAGTTTTATCCTTCTTTGAGCCGCTTTCAGCGCGCTCAATAATTCGAGTGGCTATAGTTCGAGCACACAGTAATAAGCATACAACATTCAGCCTCTGCGAAGATTTCGATGAGACCAATCTTTCCAAGGCAAAGCAGTTTTTCTTCGCGAACGTTATCAGCTATTTCCAAGGGATAAATCAGTATTCCGGTGACAACAGGGTTAGTGCGTTCGCGCACAGGCAACCAACAGTGGACATGGTGGTCTTTCATCTTACTTTTTAGGATACTGCTACTCGCAATGGGCTAGGCATACCACAGGCTTGTGTGATTATGACGAATGCGTCAATAGGAGACGAAATGGACCGAGTGAAGAATGTTGTAAGTGTGGCTTTTTTCTCGACTCATTTCATGGTAATTCATCCATTACAATATTGCCGTGAATTATTTGCGAGTAGTCTGTTCAATATTACTGGGGATACAGGATCTTCATGCTCAAGAAAGGAAGAGAAGTCTCCAGTTGTGGGCCAGGAGGCCTGAGCTACGGCGGCTCGTAAATGGTCCGATGCGTGGCATTCATAGCTGGTTGAGGGGGAGGCGGTCTTGAGTGGTGGTTCCATTGCCACTGTAGCGAATACGTCGCGATTCAACCCCCCCCCCCCCCCCCTCTCGCCTCGCCCCCCCAGAATTTCTGGGCAGCACTTTTTCTCACCGTCAGCATCACCCAGCTCTTGCCTCTTCTGACGCACCTCGTGCGGTGCTCTACTTGGTTTACTATGGCGCTTCAGCTCCGAACTAATGAGGTTTTGGGAGCGCTGTTTATCGTCGGAGGGGGGGCATTTTGTACTACCATTGCTTCCCTAGTTCCGGTTTACAAATCTCACTCCTGGTAAAACTTGTGAACCCTTGTGAAGCTGGTGCAAGATCGTCTAGCCACCATCCTAAAACGTGTCAACTCGAGAAAAGGCTACCTAGATGGGTCGGCACATCTATGGAAAGCAGAATGCCCCCGCGTCGACAAACTGCGCCAGGTTTGGTGCTAATACCGCGCGCGACTCTCACTCGACTCCACTCCGTGAATATCTTATCTCTTCCGATGAAAGGTTTTTTGCGGGGGAATTTCAAAGATGAATTGCTAGTCTTTGCTGACGAGTCCCTTTTATAAATTAATTCCTGCAGCTGCAATCAGAACACCTTTTTCCATTTCAGTTAGACTGGTACAGTGAACTGACCGGTCAAGATGTAACATTGCCAACGTTCTGCTATCCAAATAATTACACGGACTACATCAAAAAGTATAGCGATACCTCATACACCGATATTGATGATGTCGGTGAGTCAAAATTTTCGAGCTTGATACCTACAACAACCTTTTAGTCGATACAACGTCAATTGGGGGTCGGTTTCCAAAACCAAAACGTTGTCGAGTCGGGCGTTGTCCGATATCCAAAGAATAAGGTTTAAAACAGTAACCAGTACGGAAGAGGAATGATACATGGGCTAATCTTTAGCAGCCGTTTTCTTTATGTTTTTGTAATTATAATTGTTGACAATGTTGTTGTTGTAACTATTAGGTTGTCCGGAAAGTTCTGCATGTTTTGTGTTACTATTTTTTGAACATTCATTGCTAATCACCCTCCCTTGCGTCTCAGTAGTACATCCTGAAGAGAACTTTGCGCTATCTGATGGTATAATTGCCGTTTCACCATTGCTTGATGAACCCCCTTTTTTCAAGATTTTTTCAAGCATGTGAAAAGAGCACTTCGGACGATTTTTTCTTCGAGCAATCCGCAATCGAAACAGCTCAACAAATTAACCAGGTGTGGGGGCCCAATAGTGCTAGAGAAAGCACTGTGCGGCAATGGCTCAACAAATTTCGTTCTGGAGATTTCAGCCTTGAAGATGAACCTCATAGCGGTCGACCTAAAGCAATATCTGACGAGGATTTTGAGGGGATTTTGGAGGCTGACCCATCCCAAACAGTTCGAGAGATTGCAGAAAAGCTAGGCGTTGGCAAATCCACTGTTGCAGATGGTCTGAAACGCATTGGGAAGGTGAAAAAACTCGACAATTGGGTGCCCCACAATCGGAGTGACCGGCAGGAATCGGCACGTCTCGAGGTTCCTTCTTCACTGCTTTTGCGCAACAGAAACGACCCGTTTTTGAACCGAATTGTCACCTGTGATGAAAAATGGATCATGTATGATAACAGGAGACGTTCCGGACAGTGGTTGGATTTCGACGAACCACCGAGGTAATTTTCAAAGCCGAACCCTCACGAAAAAAAGATTCTGGTCACGGTTTGGTGGTCATCGGCTGGTGTGATCCACTATAACTTTTTATCACCAGGCCAAACCATCACAGCAGAACCCTACTGTGAAGAATCGACGAAATGTACCGAAAATTTTGTCAGCTGCAGCCAACACTTATCAAAAGAAAGGGTCCGATTCTTTTGCATGACAACGCCCGCCCACACGTTTCACAAATCACTATCCATAAATTGAACGAATTGGGGGTTGAAGTTCTACCTCAACCGCCATATTCTTCAGACCTTTCGCCAATCGACTATCACCTTTTCAAACATTTTCAGAACTCCCTTGCTGGAAAATACTTCATCAATCAGGACCAGGCAAAAAAGCCTTCGTGGATTTCGTGAATCTCGACCACCCAGTTTTTTCTTTGATGGGATTTCTCGACTGCTGTCACATTGGCAAAAGTGTGCTGATTCGAATGGTGCTTATTTGGATTAAATCCGATGAGTGTTAAGAAAGTTATGATCGTTTAAAGTGAAACACTCGAAAACGTGCAGAACTTTCCGGACAACCTAATATTTCTGAATAATTGTTAATGCAAAGTCTGATGGCTACTGTCCACGTACAGATTTTCCATGCTTGACATACAACAGTATGCTCCTAGTAATGACCTTAATCATACCTTAGCGTGGAGTATCAATCGATTTCTAACAGAGGTCGCATTTCCAGTTGCGATGCGCAGCTGGATATGGCAAACATGTACTGAACTCGGCTACTTCCAAACGACAGACTATGGAAATAGCGCAATCTTTGGCAGCACAATACCTGTGGAGTAAGTTCCTAAATATGCATTATCCTGCACTGTGGTCAGGGCGGGCAGAAATGTCTAGTGTTTCAGTCAGCTAGTGTTCGGGTCTCTCGAGGTTTTTAGTGGAAGCTGTCATCTCCCAATCTGATACGTGGATGCGATAGTATTCTTCAAGAGCCCAGAGTTCCAGGCTAAAAATGAACACCAGCCCAGCCAAGCGCCCAATCCACCCTGGCAAATCCGATGACATGACAACTCAGCATGGAATTCCACAAAATACATAATATGCACGCACCACAGTTCTACTGTAAAAGCAAAACAATTCCTTGCTCCATACTGTAACCAGAAGCGAATTAGACTTACCAAAGCGTCTGCTTATCATGCCATAAGCCGGCATTTACATAGCACATACTTTTCCGCTCACAGCATGCTATCCAAGGTATAAACAGAGTATTTAATCGGGAATCGAAGAGGAAGAGGTTTCTAGGCACACAACCAAGTCCAAATATAACTGCTCATCCCCAGTAATGAAATACAACCTCCTTGAGAGGATTCTCTCGATGATTCTGTACCGAGGATTGGAGACCACCAGTAGTTGATGAACTCTCGCTTGGGAAAACCTATGACGCCAATCTGTCACACTTTACTTCAAATTGTTCTCGCCTAAATGCTGCTGTAAGTTCACAGCGCTTCATGGTGACTAACTGTCTTGTAAAGACATACTGTTAACTTCCCTGCGTGGATCCTGGTCCTTGCCATGTGTGAGGTGAGTGGGTCCGCAGCTGCAATACGGTGCCACTTTCGCCTCTCAAAGATGAACACGAACGGGCTGGAGGATAGTGACACATGAGAGCCGTTTCACTGCGCCGGCACTGGCACACGGTCAACAACATGCTTAAAGGCACAGTTCGCGACCGCAAATTGGAAACGGAACTCAAATAGGCACAAAAAAGTGCTAAGTATCTGATTAGCGGAGAAAAGCAGCAGAAAAAGCAGTCCGAAATGTTATAGAGAAAGATAACATAGTGGCTACTAGCTAGTAGCTAGCAGCCGGTGAGGGTCGGCATGGGCCTAAGGGGTGTCCATGGGCCTAATTAGCAGCTTCTAGCGGAGTTCTTGCCGTTTTTCACATTTTGAAAGTAGCGCAGCCTCAAAAATCGCCTTCCGGATCGTCCGACACATTTGAGAGGTCATAGCCTTATTTTATCGCGGAATGTGCCTTTAATCATATACACCTAATCCTTGAGACAGAGTAGGCGTGGTAGTTGAGCATGGATTAGAACGGGTCGCTCGTGAGAGATTTCACTTTGAGACGACTGTCATCCTGTTCAGTGTTAAACGACGACCACAATTGTCCCAATGTGAAGAATCTCCTGGTTACCGTCTGTGTTGTGGAACGACAGTGGCTTTAACTACGGCTTACGCGCTAAACGCGCTACTTGTAGTGATTCTGTACCGCTGAGTGCGTGATTAGCTAAGCGACCGCGGTATCAACGCAAGTGCTGCACTTTGAGGAGAGCACCGTTGGGAGTGCAGAGACGGTACCATGCTACCACTACCTTATAGCACGGTTCCCATGTACATTGAGCGAAGAAAGTGACATGCTACTGCAGCATTAGACAAATTCACTTCGCAGCTGGGAAGGACCGTGCTCGGTTTCAGTGTACCGAGTCGTCTTCTTTCTCCGATGTATGTGGATCCACACCCTCGATATTCTAAGTGGTAGATAACTCCCACTGGAGCAGTCACCGATTCTTTGTATGAACAAATGTGACAGTAACAATGTTTCAGTTTCTTCTCTGATCAGTGCATGGAGCTCTTTGGTTCGGAATACACGCTTAGTGAGACGTATAGACGAGTTGACGAAGTCAGCAAGAAATACGGCGGAGCAACTGCTTACAGGGTAAGGAAGAGTACTGCTAAACGCTGTGACATAGTCAGAGTCAATTAACACTTCTCTCATGACGTTAAGATAAAGAAGAGGTGCTCTGCCCATTCTCCATGATGACCAACGATTTATTGAGGTAGAGGCGACTTACCTAGCCTTCATGTGCCTTATGAAATGAAACACAGCGTGCACTAGTACCCGTGCTTTTGCACTAGAAAGTTTACCAGTGAAGATATAGATATGAGCGCCATCAGCGGAAATCCCCTGGTTCCGAGGAGCACTCCCAACCGTACTCATCATTAGTGCCACTTCGTTGACCATGTCCGATAATCTAAAAAGTGAAGTCTGAGTGCATTCGTTACAAGTTCTGGAGACCACTCAATCACAGTGTTGTGTTGGTGAGCTGTGGAAGGGAGGGCCGTTCTTGGCCTTCGTCGTATGAACCCGAAATCGCAGCCTGCCTCGGGACTCAGTAGTGATAGTAGTCGCAGTAGGACTTGTTTTGTTAGCGGTTGACCAGCTCATCACGCAAAAGACAAATTGTACACTCATGTCATTGGATCCTTTTTCTTGCTGTTCAATTCGATTGAGTCAGCAGCTACGGTGGCGTGCCGCTTTTTCCGCATGAAAGGGTAAGGAAACAGGGCTGCAGTGCAGTGATAACCGGGTGCCGTCTATTCATTCTTGTCGCACTATCCCGAAGCGTCGAGAACTACCTCCCACAGATATGCGCCGTCAGAAGTGGAGAGCAGTTAGAAAAGAGAGAGCGCAGACGGATAGCGTATTTGATTGTGGTCAAGCGTGCGGCTGAGCACGCGGCAGCCCAGGCAAAGTCGGAAAATGACATCTGGTTACCACAATTGTCCGGCCTCATTCCCATACACGTTTTAGCGGAGAAGTAGACGCAACTGCAGTTAACACCTCAGGTGGAAAGCACTGTCCTCGAAGGTGATCGTACCGCCTGTTGTCTTCGAACAACTGAGTGTTGCAAGGTAATGGCGAAGAACCCATGACAGGACTAGAAGCTGCGCTTGTCCCTTGTCATTGGGATCCTTGCAATTCATCCACCTTTCCCTCCTTTAATCATGGCAACTGTAGTAAAAAAAACACGAACTTGTGAATCAGGGTAGAAAGAATGAGGCGCGTGGCGTTGACCAATGTTTGTATGCGCCATGCATATTTAATTTCACGAATCGTAATGGCATTTTGATGCGTGCACAGTTGGCCTAACAAGACATACGGTAGCAAACCAAAGTAGAAATCGTTTCATGTTCCCTGGTAGCGCATTATCAACTTGCTCATTGCAAGGGCGGATAGGATGATCGGTGCAAATGTGATTCGACCTCGAACCCTATGCTTCCTGGACTATGGGGGCTGGCGGCTTTCATAATTACTTTATCTCCGACAAACCACGCCTCTCACGCTACAGCAGTTATTTCTTCTTTGATGAAGATATTGCACGCAGAATGACTTCCTGTTGTTTTTCAAGGGCAACAAGGTTGTGTTCCCGAACGGTTCGCTCGACCCATGGAAATCACTTGGCCTCCTTGATGGGAATGATGATAGGAATGTGGACGCCTTCATGATTGAAGGTAAGTAACATTGAAAGACGGCTCAATGAGAGCGCAAGAGCACAATTCAATGCATAACTGCATCGCTTATTGTTAGTGTTAAAAATTTCACAGGTACGGCTCATTGCGCTGACATGTATCCAGCCTCACCAAACGACAAGCAGTCACTGACAGATGCCAGAGCACGGATTCTGAGACAGCCTTAACACATGGATTCAAGAAGCTCTTAAGCCAACAGGTATGAGGCAATGAGAACATCTTCGGTATAATCGCAATCAGTTTGCCAATTGCGGAGTCGCAGGACTGATAGGCAACAGGTTCATCCAGGGAAGTCCGCCAACTTGCCATGGAACTTTGAATGGAGACCTGGGTAGATCGATAGAGTCTATAAGGTTATTTACAAATATAGATAGCAAAACTGCAACCTGCATTTCACAAGCAACTTATGAGCAGTAAAGTTTGTAATGGTGCAGTAGGGTGAAGGCTTGATAGTGGGTGTGAAGCATAAGCGAGGAGTCGTCGACCGACGGCTTACCACTGAACCACCACGACTCGATTCGACGTATGCGATTCCTCGCTTATGCTTCACAGCTCACCACCAAGCCTCCACCCTACTGCACCATTACAAACTTTACCTGCTCATAAGTTGCTTGTGAAATGCAGGTTGCAGTTTTGCTATCTATATTTGTAAATAACCTTATAGACTCTATCGATCTACCCAGGTCTCCATTCAAAGTTCCATGGTAAGTTGGCGGACTTCTCTGGTAAGGAGAGGAACAGTTTCGTAAGAAAGCACGTATCATTCGATTAATACGAGAAAGTGACCACCTACAGGATTACCCTTACACCAACTTATCGTTAATAATATGCTAGGCACTGCCACGCAGAAGCTCTGTACCCAGAGCAATCTCGCAGGTGTGGCCCGGCAAGTCCTAGCCGCGATAGACTCCATGACGGGCTAAACTTCCTCATCTTTATGACACTCATATCCAAACGACCAGGCAGGACAACTCGTCCGCCGAGCGCGTGTGTCGCTCGCCAGGCCACCGGCGTGGCATGCAATCTTTCTCACAGGGGATGAACGGGCGTTTCAGTGCGGATGGTTTGGCGGGGTGCCAGACCCGTTTTCCATCAGTTGTTGAACCGAGCAGGCAGACTATTATACCATTCGCATCAGCCCTTTTCCACATTGTTGTCGTTTACGTGCTTCAGCAATTTGTGGATAGCGGATTTGGCACCGCGCCAAACGCAATCGCACTGACACGCCCATCACCCGTAGCGAAGCAGACTGTATTAGAGCGCTTCAAGTCGTCTACCTACCAAGTACCCGGCTAGTTTACGCGCAATACCTTTTCTACTCTGAACGTTGAAACTCAGCAGCCCTTCAACGGAGGAACTCCACGAGCCACTAGCGACTTTCTGTCCATTTCACCCATCAATCAAAAAGGGGCTAATGCCGTTTGGACTCCAGAAATTTCGGCTTCGAGCTCATTTTAAAAGTGGCAAGATCACCAAATCCGCTAAAAACTTGTATATAGGGGTAATTCAACATGAATATGACATTCATTTTTGGCGCTGGCGCTAATGGATGACACTACGGTTACCTGCGCTCTGCTAAGGCTGAGCCCAGGAGGTAATCGTAGTGTCCTCTCTTGGCGCCAAGAATGAGTGTCATACTCGTAATCAGGATGTTGAATTACCCCTATATACAAGTTTTTAGTGGATTTGGTGGCTTAGGCAATTTGAAAATGAGCTCGGAGCCGAAATTTCTGGAGTCCAAACGGCATTAGCCCCAAAAAGTGACTTAGACTAAACATCATATAAGACTTTTTCAGGTAGCGGCTCGCAACCAGGACTCCTCATCGCATCGGTTATCCTTCTCTACTTCGTCTCCATGTGATGAAACCGCATAAAGCCAGACCGAAAGCTGTAAAATCATGGCAGTTGCCCTAATAATGTGAAAAATTAATGAACATGACTAGTTGTATAAAGCTCAATTTATTACAAGGAATGTAGCATAAAATTTACAAAATCAATCATCACAGCAGCAATATTCTTCAGGAGAAAAATATACATGATTTTACAAGAGTGAGAAGATTGAGGGGAAACATGCAGGTAATAAGAGAAACCCTGCTGGCGAAAGCAATCGAACCGGTACCCAATTGAACATACTCTATACAAAAAATATTTTAAAAAAACGGACCAAGACTAGAAAATGAAGCTACCAGGGAACCTCTACGAACAGGTTACCTAGCGATATTAAAGCGACATAACTTCATTGAAATCAAAGCACTGCGCGAGGGAAATCTGATAATTAGGATGGACAAAAAGCGTCCCAAACATAATCGCGGAGGATCAGTGATTGTACGCACCTTTGCGCAAAAGATCATTTCCAGACATTACGGGCAATATGATGTCGTCCATATTGGGGCATACAAGATTCTTTTCGATAAGTAGGCGGAGTTTTGACTCGATCCAGTCCGATACAGTAGTCATATCAACTGACCGGTCACCAACTTGAGGAACAGCTTTAATAGAAGCGATGGGTGGTCGTCGGAAAGCATACCTAAAACAGCATGTATTTTTGTAAACTTGAGAAGAAGCGGCTCAATTCAATTAGATGCAGCAATGATACGAATTAGCTTGTACAAATCGCAGAGGCTTACGCTTACTTTGTACCAGGACAATGGCAGCGAAAGCGCAAAGCTAGGCAGACAGGGAAGAAGAAATGCTGAGGCACGTCCTAGCATTGAGGAGCATTTTTTTTCCAAAATACGACCCCTCTCAGAAGTCAGTCCACCGGAGCTTAAGCGATAAAACATTCTTTTAGGCTATATACCACCCCCTGCACAGCATGCGAATTTCCTACGTACGACGTGCCCTGCAGAGAGGTGTGCGTCGGAAAGTGCGGCCGTTTTGCTCTACGAGGGCGCGATGGCCGCGACTCCCACCTCCTGAGTGTCTCTGGATGGCATATTCTGCTCCGGACAACTCGTCCGCACCACTCAAATTCTTGACTGTTGTATTCTGGAATTACTTCCTTATGAACTACCAACTTGGAATGTATGCTTTTGAAGACACATGGTACGCTCAAACCATTGAGGGTGTATGAGACTATCAGCCCCCAGCTGTCGATGTGTCGTGGTCCCCCCGCCCAAAACTGCACGGGGTCAGAGTACGGGACCGTGGGAAAGTCGTAATTCCTTGCTACGCCGCCCGTTTTTGCAAACTCACGTTTTTACTAACACCGTCCGCGCGGCGCGGTCGCGTGCAGCTCTCTTGGCTTTTTGCCAAGTCCTGTAATTGCGCTTTGGAATACAAGTACAACGCAATTTCTTTATGCGGATAACATTTTAGGTTCTGCAAAATAAGAACTGAAGATGATGACGAGGGCTAGAACTCAAGAGCAACTGTGCTGCTTCTGCAACAGCCCTCGCAGGCCGCGCATTCCCACAAAACATCAAAATAAAAACGGCCTAAGCGTCCCACTCGTTAGTTTGAAGTATTTCTATAGCATTAGAGCCGGATCGCAGAAATGCACACGCGATTTTAATTTATTGCGTTTCCTTAGTTTTTTCAATTTTGTTTTATTTACATCTACATTCGTTGTTCTTCATTTCTAGCCTTTGTCATCTTCATCACCTTCTATTCGGACTTTGAAGCATGAGCAATACCTCAAATGTTAGGAAATTGCGTTTTGCTTGTATTGTCATGTTTTATTGTCATGTTGTCCGTTTTTATTGTCATGTTCTGAATGCGCGGCCTCTGAGGGATATTGCAGAAGCACCACAGTTGCTCTTGAGTTCTAGCCCTCGTCATCATCTTCGGTTCTTATTTTGCAGCACCTAAAATGTTATCCGCATAAAGAAATTGCGTTGTACTTGTATTCCAAAGCGCAATTACAGGACTTGGCAAAAAGCCAAGAGAGCTGCGACCGCGCCGCGCGGATGGTGTTAGCATAAACGTGAGGGCGGTGTAGCAAGGAATTACGACTTTCCCACGGCCCCGTACTCTGACCCCGTGCAGTTTTGGGCGGGGGGACCACGACACATCGACAGCTGGGGGGCTGATAGTCTCATACACCCTCAATGTGTTTGAGCGTACCATGTGTCTTAAGTTCGTATACCTGTCCACATTGACGAGATTAGGGACTATCTATAACGTTTACTGAGTTTCATACACTTTTGCATTTCGATGAAGAAATATTTTGGGCACACTCAGCAAATCCCCGCTTTGTTAAAATAAGATAAACCAGGATACGCCATGAAATTAAGCACAATGTTAGGTAAGAAATCAAGCAGGTGAACAAAGGGAATGGAAGGAAGGAGATGGTAGAGAATAGCTCAGAAAAACTCACCACAGCCGATCAGATGGAGGTGGTGGGATGTTTATCGTGATTGGACCCTCAAGCATTTCCACTTCAACATTCAGAATGAGAGGAGTGGAAGACACATCCTCGATTAACTGAAAAAAAAATAGTTTTCATTACCAACGATGATCAAGCAGATACATCCAGCACTTACTTTAGCCACTTTCGGGAACTTGGCTGCCTTTTGGAAGAAACTGCTCTGTGCAGCACGTTCTACCAAAGAAATTATCTTCTTCCCTGTTCGCTCCTTCGTACTTGGGCTAAAGAACATGATTTATGCAAAAAGCAAACTGAACTGCTGAATCTACAAAAAAATGATTTTACAAACCCTTCGAGGTTATTTTTGGCGCCAAAATCCTCGTCGGGGCTGCTCTCAGGACTTTCCGGTAGCTCCTCATCTGAGTAATGTGACGTCGGGTATGCCATTGCACTACTTAGACGAGACAGCTTTCGCTCAGTTTCTACCTATAATCAAGCACTTAAGGTTAAAGACACATGGTACGCTCAAACACATTGAGGGTGTATGAGACTATCAGCCCCCCAGCTGTCGATGTGTCGTGGTCCCCCCGCCCAAACATGCCCAGGAATGGAGATACAGGACCGTGAAACACGCTAGTTCCTCCATGCTCCGCCTTACACCTTTTGCGGCGCAGATTCCCGTCCTTCATAACATCCGTTGCAAGCGCGCGTGTCGCGTGCGGCTCCTTGGCACTTTGCCAAGTCCTTTAATTGCGCTCTACGAGTAAAACGCAATTTCCTGATGCGGATAACATGCTACAAAATAAGAACAGAAGATGATGACGAAGGGCCAGAACTCAAGAGCAACTCGGCTGCATCCGCAGAATCCATCAGAGGCCGCGCATTCCCAGAAAACATGAGAATAAAAACAATCCAAGCGTCCCACTCGTTTGTTCTAAGTATTTCTATGGCTTTGGCGCCGGATCGCGCCGGATCGTAGAAATTTACAGGCCATTTTATCTAATTTGCCTTTCCTTGATTTTTTCATTTTTGTTTTATTTACATTTACATTGTGCTTCATTTCTAGCCTGTGTCATCTTCATCTCCTTGTACATGGATTTTGAAGCATGAGCAACACCTAAAATTTTATTCGCATCAGGAAATTGCGTTTTGCTTGTATCAAACTAACGAGTATGCCGTTTTATTTTCATGTTTCGTGGAAATACGCGGCCTCCGAGGGATGTTGCAGAAGTGGCACAGTTGCTTTTAAGTTCTGACCCTCGTCATCATCTTCTGTTCTTATTTTGCAGCACCTCCAATGTTATCCGCATCAGGAAATTGCGTTTTACTTGTATTTGAAGCGCAATTAAAGGACTTGGCAAAGTGCCAAGGAGCCGCACGCGACACGCGCGCTTGCAACGGATGTTATGAAGGACGGGAATCTGCGCCGCAAAAAGGTGTAAGGCGGAGCATGGAGGAATTAGCGTGTTTCACGGTCCTGTATCTCCATTCCTGGGCATGTTTGGGCGGGGGGACCACGACACATCGACAGCTGGGGGGCTGATAGTCTCATACACCCTCAATGTGTGTGAGCGTACTATGTGTCTTTAACGGGAGGAATTAACAAAGCGTGCACTACCTACCACAAACGCCATGGGCAAAATAAAGGACATCCAAAAGGCAAGAAAACGAAGCGAGAGGGTAAAATGCAAAAAAATAGCATAAAATATAGAAAAGCATTATTGTACCTTCGAAGACCCGTGATGGAGTTTTAACAGATTTACACTGGTCTGAAGGACCAGCCGAATACCACCTCCGTACTTCATCTGAAACATTTCAAAATCATTGACTTATTATAGGACTACATGGGCATATGCTTTTATTTGGTTGTATAAAATGTCTCCGCGATTTTTTCGTACGCATTTGTTCAAACATTTTTTCGATTGAAGATCTATTTCAGTAAAGTACATATCGACCGTAACTATCTCTGACCCTTTGCCTTTTATCTCACTTTTATAACTCCCGTGTTGAACTCCTGTGGTTCTTCGCAAAAAACTTGACCAAGCGATTTTTTTCGGCCGGCCTATTTCTTACATCAACGGAGCTTTGGAGAGATCGAAACGAAAAGGCAGATGTGCAAGGTCCGAGCTGCACGGTGGATGCATCAAATTCCCTCAAACCAAGTTCCATCAATTTCTTCCGAGTCATCTAAGACGGTGCAGATCAGAGCGAGGTGCTTGTCCGACATCTAAATTTCCGGAACGGAATGGACTAGCAAACCAGTCCTAGGTCCTTCGTGCACTATCAGTATTTTCGCCATTCACTCCACCACTTTTCTCGCATGTTCTTCTTAATTTTTTTGTCGAAGGTTACTATTCAAGCATATGTTTGCTCAACACAATCGGGTGTGTTCGAATAACGAATCTGAATCGGCTGGTGGCGAAAAACCGCGGAAACGTTCTATACCAGCTCAAAACATCGAAACCGACAAATGAGTACATGAAAAATGGAAAAACTGCTAGCATGCATGAAGCCATGCAAATGTTAACAAACTCACCTCCAAATCAACCCAGATACCCCACTCGTTTAGTTTTGGAGTATAAACGCCAACAATTTTAGGTGCGGTTCTTCCAAGAGTCAACGATGAAAGCTCCAACGTCTCGATGAAATATGGTAGCTAGAAAACGGCAATTTATGAAATTCCCTATCATTAGTGATTAACCAGGTGAACACGACACTTACATGTATCGTAGCCAACTTGCTCTGAATTTTCTGTTTCACTTGATTGGCCCAAAACTCGTCACGACAGAAGTCGAAGAAAATCCTGGAAAAAATGCTGTTTCTGATTTCTTGAATAGCGGAATCTAGACTGAAGATTTCTCAAAATTTGTAATATCATCGTTCACTCAACGATGCTTCTTAGGTCCCAGCCAAATTGTGTGAATGACTAATATGTCAACGAAAACCTCTCTTCAAAGGACCCAGTTTGCAAGCATGGCTTCTCAAGCGGGGCAGTGTAGGAGCGAACTCAGAACATCGGTTGATTGTTTCTGGTCACACAAACAAAACCTGGAGGATCTAAAGGCTAAGACTTTGGCAATAATGTTCAAGAGCTAACTGTTTAACAGCTCGGAGTGTCACCCATGTTCCAAAACTATCACCTAGACATCCCATAACGCAAAAAATAAATAAGTGAATAAAGAATTAATAGGGATACAGTACGCAATGACAACGGCAGCATGCTATTACCTTGTTCCAACTGAATTGATGGATTCCACCAAGTCAGAGTTTTCTTCTGGGCTTGCAGGTTTCCATTTTAGGGTGCCAAGATCAAGGGAAACGGTAGACCCTTGCTCAGGAGGGGCTACTCCGTATCCAAGCATGATAGATATCTGCCTGAAGTTGAAAACTCACATAACAGTAAACCGAAAAGTTACTCGTCAGACATTAAACTTACTCAGCAAATTGTGTATGAATTCTTCTGTAGACTGCATCCTCAAACATGGGACCTGACAGTGATTTGGTAGGTGTTTCATTTACTCCGTTCTGAATGGGTCGTTGTAGTGATGACTTATGAGGGCCGTCCGCACCTTCGCGATGTTCAGCTTCTAGTAAGTAAAGAGAACTCACTACTGTCGCGGGTTCTGCAACACTGAAACTTCTTAATGTGCGAGGTTTTCGGGATCTCTCCGATTGTGCACAAGCTTCGCGAAGTCTAAAAATGATGAAAATTTTACAAAAGAAAAGGCTATGGAAAAAATCGGTACTCACAGATGAAACCATCGTTCCTTCTCTCGAGCAGCCCTTCCGAAAAGATATATCGATTTTTCTTTTCCTGGACGATGAATTGATTCGTTTAGGTAGCCCGGCACATCGCTGAAAGAGGAAGCACGGCCAAAGCTTGAGCGTTCTGCTTCGCCTTCATCGCTCGAATCAGTCTCCGCAGTATAGCCCTCGTCGTGTGCGGAAGATTCACCATTCAGAAACGGCAGGTTATCAGGAACGGTATGCACTGGATGCATCGATACAGATCTGAAAGAATTATAATTAATGGACACACAAGAAAGGAAGATCGACAGACTAATTGAGAGTTTGCTTAGAGAGCTACGTTCGCAGTGAAATATTGGGTCGGCCCATAAAATGACGTTTTTTTTCTCACTCGAAATATCGCCCCAAAGATGAGAACTTTTATACTGTTTTGCAGAGAATTCCTTGCCCTATACCACAGCCCTCTGCTTCTCTTTTAACTTATATGTAAGAGCTTAAACTGGAGTGTCAGGCCGACAAAAGTGAGCATTTTTGACAGCCTCTCTTTTTTACCTCTATTAAAAAGCTAAAACCGCACAGGCCCAGTTGCTAAGTATATGGCCAAGAGGCTATGTCTCTTAGGAATGCTTACAATAGTTTAAGTGATTCGAAGATTTCAATTTCGACCTCACAGACAAGCATCGAACCTATGGATGGATTCTGCAAGCAGTGGCTCCCCTGGAGGGCTCCCATGCGATGCACCTTTACAAGGTCCGAATTCCCAACTCTTGATCGCCTGAACCAACTTTGAGTTGTCGTAAATACCATCTTTCCCTTATCATACATATCCCAAGTTTTGGACTTCTTCTGTAATTCGTGAGCCGAGTTTAAAGTGCAATAAGTTATTGTCGAAAATTCTCTTTTGTGTCGAGACGACACTCCCATTCAATGAAGGGAAAATCAACAGAAGTCAAGGAATGTAAGAAAGCTCTCAAACTCTCTCATGGAGCGGAACTGTTTATTAAACAGTGTTGAACACATTGGGAATAACTGCCATTTTTCCTTATAAAAACTCAAGTGAAAAAAACGCATTACTTATCGACCAACCTAATAGATGCCCATTTAGCACCATATACCGGATATATGGCTCGGTTAACCTGAGCGAGAGCTGACCAGGAATTCTGCCCCCGGAACAACCGCATGGCTGAGGGTAAAGTCGCAGAGGATCTCATCGGATATCACCAGATCTCCAGTGCATATTAACTCCCATATTTGTTCGCTGCGGATGAAGGGACGTACCAAAAGGTTGGGTTTGGCGCGCCATCCTGGTGGCATGTTCCACCAGATGAAGCGAGTATACCACAACAACTGATATATTATGATACGAATGATATGATACAGTCTAGTCGCTTGCCAAAAAAAGAACAAGCGAGTTGGTGGCGGGCCAAGCCCACCCCCACGCCATCCCCCCTTGATACGCGTCACTCGAAGCGACAAGATGTATTTATATCGTAATATAGTATGCACACTTTAATCTGTTCTAATGTTGAGCCTAGTCGAACCCGCTCGGTCGGACAAGTATCTCAAAGGGACACCACACAACGTGCGATTTGCCGCTCAAGAAAACAACGGCCAAAGAACTATGATACTTCAATAAGGCTGGTATCCAAAAGAGAAGAACTGACCGTGAGAGTGGTGTTGCAAGAGTAACAACATCATCAGGTTTCCTGGCAAATTTAATATAAATAGGATATTTTCGGCTCCACCATCGCCTCTGTGCCAAACGTTTCGGTCGAAGTGATACCTGAAAGCCTCACACATAATCAGTAATCATACAGCTGAAAATGTATTAACTGCTGCTAACAAAAGGAAAAGGTGGCAATGAGCTGATTCAATGAGGAGAAGAGAAGCTTGCTCGGTGCTCCCACTGCCCGTGACTGACTTCGCAAGGAACGATCCTATAGAAAGATCAAAAATGACCACAACCAGGCGTGCAAATTATGGCGGAATGCGAGAATGCGTGCTGCATCTCAAAAAGGGTTGAACTTCATTCCTTCCATGGCTAAGTGAAGACTAACTCATCCAAAGTGATCCCTTAAGAGAACGCATTTCAGATGAACAGATAATGTTCCTGTTTCGCGAGTAACCACCCCAGTAAGCTCATAAGCAATGAAAGAAAGCCTATAAAAGCTCCTGCAAGACAAATCAAAGAATTGAAAACGAACGCGAGCTCCTTGAAGGTTGTACATCGTTTGCGAAACCATGGTAGGTTGTGGTTGGGTTAGAGTAGGATCTTCATGAAAAGCATGTTTCAGCACTGCTTTCGCAGGACGTGATATTCGCAATGTGGAGCCCTAAATTCCATATCATCGATGAGAAAATGTCGCACGGCTACTTCAGACACAACAGAAAACAAGCATATGAAACCTCAAGTCGAACAAGCACAGACTGCGCGTTATTGACATGGTATGTTGCGGGTGAGTATTTTCCCTTCAATTCATTCATCCATCCCTGAAATTAATGTGGTAACAAAGCAGCAAAGCAGGTAGGGTTGACACGAAAAGGCAAGATTTACTCGATATACTACGCCGTGGTGTATCCCAAGAGCATCTCCTTCACCTTCTTCAGCCTCTCGCGCTTGTTCAAACTTTCCATTACCAGTAACTATGACATCGAGGTTAGCAAGAGAAGGATGGCGCTCAATCTGAATTAAAGTTGTTAACCATACAGCAGATCAGAATTTTCCTCCGAGCATATAAAAAGGCTGAGTGGCACCCAGTGTCAGATCTGACCGTAGTGCGGCCACTTCACATGATTTGTTGTAAACAGACATTAAAAATGCTCCTCGATAGCTGAGTGAGTGCTCGATGCCGTTCACTGAGGACCCTTCTACTTCAAACTAAATGTGCTGCGCACGGTAAGTTAATACCTGCCCAGAGGTGGACACTCTTATCCTTCGATGGTGGTTGGGCATTAAAAGGACTCTCGTGCGAAGACTGGATTATCGAGACACTGCGAACACAAGGAATCTGAGGCGAAATCCTCACTTCTTTCACGTGCCATCAGCTTGGCACAGAGTTTTTTCATAAATGCCCCTCCCACGGCGTACACGAAAGTGATTCCCGCAGAGGGCAGCAAACGTGATTGTTGAATTGCGGCCGCAGTTCGCGGCGACGGGGAAAGGCATTGTACTATCGTCTGCTTCCTATCCTTAGTTCCGGTTTACAAGCCTCATTCTGGCGAAACCTGTGAACTCTCCTGAAGCTGGAGCATGGTCATCGAGCCATCATGGTAAAACCTGTAAACTCAAGAGGAGGCTGTCGAGATAGGTCGACACATTGATGGGAAGTAGCAAAAGTGAAAAATGCCCCCTTCGCCTAACTGCGCCGATGAAGTCTGTTCCTACACAAGAATGCTGAGTTATGGGCAAAAGTCGGACCACGGGCGGGATTCGAACCCGCATCTTCCGCTTTCCGTGCGAATGCGTTCCCTATTACGCTACCGAGGCCACCTTTGACCACTCAGCTCAATGGCTATTTGTGCCATAACCTTACAGCACTCACACGTTCAACGTGATGAGCCGGTTAGCCGATATCGGCAGTGAACCGCAAGGCTGAAGGCTTTTTACAAGTTTCAAGCTGATATTGTTTGTTAACTGCTGTTTAACGCCGCAGTACGCGATTCGAAAGCTATCACAAGAATGCTGAGTTATGGGCAAAAGTCGGACCACGGGCGGGATTCGAACCCGCATCTTCCGCTTTCCGTGCGAATGCGTTCCCTATTACGCTACCGAGGCCACCTTTGACCACTCAGCTCAATGGCTATTTGTGCCATAACCTTACAGCACTCACACGTTCAACGTGATGAGCCGGTTAGCCGATATCGGCAGTGAACCGCAAGGCTGAAGGCTTTTTACAAGTTTCAAGCTGATATTGTTTGTTAACTGCTGTTTAACGCCGCAGTACGCGATCGAAAGCTATCACAAGAATGCTGAGTTATGGGCAAAAGTCGGACCACGGGCGGGATTCGAACCCGCATCTTCTGCTTTCCGTGCGAATGCGTTCCCTATTACGCTACCGAGGCCACTTTGACCACTCAGCTCAATGGCTATTTGTGCCATAGCCTTACAGCACTCACACGTTCAACGTGATGAGCCGGTTAGCCGATATCGGCAGTGAACCGCAAGGCTGAAGGCTTTTTACAAGTTTCAAGCTGTTATTGTCAGCTTGAAACTTGTAAAAAGCCTTCAGCCTTGCGGTTCACTGCCGATATCGGCTAACCGGCTCATCACGTTGAACGTGTGAGTGCTGTAAGGTATGGCACAAATAGCCATTGAGCTGAGTGGTCAAAGGTGGCCTCGGTAGCGTAATAGGGAACGCATTCGCACGGAAAGCGGAAGATGCGGGTTCGAATCCCGCCCGTGGTCCGACTTTTGCCCATAACTCAGCATTCTTGTGATAGCTTTCGAATCGCGTACTGCGGCGTTAAACAGCAGTTAACAAACAATAACAGCTTGAAACTTGTAAAAAGCCTTCAGCCTTGCGGTTCACTGCCGATATCGGCTAACCGGCTCATCACGTTGAACGTGTGAGTGCTGTAAGGCTATGGCACAAATAGCCATTGAGCTGAGTGGTCAAAAGTGGCCTCGGTAGCGTAATAGGGAACGCATTCGCACGGAAAGCGGAAGATGCGGGTTCGAATCCCGCCCGTGGTCCGACTTTTGCCCATAACTCAGCATTCTTGTGATAGCTTTCGAATCGCGTACTGCGGCGTTAAACAGCAGTTAACAAACAATATCAGCTTGAAATCTGTTCCTACAGTTCTGGAGGATTTATTTCACACGTTGTTAATTCGAGCAAGGACGCATACGGCAGATTCACACGATGTCTTCTGTTCTACCAGCGCCCAGATGACGTCCTGCATGTCAGCTCAGCAATAAGCCTGGATGTATGAGAGAAAGTGCCTTGATTACAGTGCAGTACATTACCGGCAGAGTCCCGAACTGTCATCCGAGCCCTGTATGGAGGTGGGAACGCGAAAGCGTGTTCGTAGCCCCTGTAAAGTGGTGCATGGTTAGTAAATGTTGACTGTTTTCGCTTCTTCTTGCATTGTGTAATGTGACTCCTGGCGTTGCATGTTATGCTCCTTCTTATTTTCCTGGGAATTTGAGGCTGTCTCCGAGTCGTGTGACATAAGCCATCATAACTACCACTCTAGAGGTTGTACCACTGAGTGCTGGTGCCACACAAGCCACCTAGGCCTTTGGTGCCCTTATTTCTTGACTTCGAGCAGCGAATCGAGCACCTTGATTCTTGGGCCACGGTAGTCTACATCAGTCGCAAGCGGAAAGAGTGCGAACAGATACTGGTCATGCCCGACACTATATCACAACTTATCTCCCACCACCAATGTTCCGTACCCTCCTCCCAATTGCTCAAAGCCACTTTCCGCGATAAAATAAGGCTATGACCTCTCAAATGTGTCAGACGATCCGGAAGGCGATTGCGGAGGCTGCGCTACTTTCAAAAAGTGAAAATCGGCAAGAACTCCGCTAGAAGCTAACCAATTAGGCCCATGGGCACCCCTTAGGCCCATGCCGACCCCACCGGCTGCTAGCTACTAGCTAGTAGCCACTATGCTATCTCTCTCCATTCCGAATGGTGAGAGTGAGGTGATACGATAAAAGAGCTGATATCTTACGACGAGTGGAAATTCGTACAAACATGCGTTTTCTTCATTGCATGCATGTACAAGTTGGAGTCGATATGGAATCCTATTTAGGGCATTCACTATTTTTCCTGCTGCTTTTCTCCGCTAATCAGTTACCTAGCAGTTTTTCGTTCCTATGTGAGCTATGTTATCAGCAATCTGTGGTCGCGGGCTTTGCCTTTAAGCAGCGAATCGAGGACAATATGTATATTTTGACTGTGGATTATCAAGTCTATCACGGGAACTGCCCATAGTAAAAAAGTAGCTTGACTCGTAACATGCTCATTACTTTTAACCAGCAAAATGCAGGGAACTCACCTTTGCATGTGGTTCAGAAACGAATAGGTACAGAAACCCGATGAACGACAAGTACAGTCCCCAAAGGAGACCAGTAAAGAAACCTGAAAAAAGGTAACCTTTATTGAAAGTGACAATTCAGTGTAAGGCAAGAATTTCAAAAAATCTCTTGGAGCACCGCATTGGAATCAGATCCCACAAAGCGTAGAACTCACCAGGAAAAACAAACGTGATGGACAGCAGCATGCCAAGCAGCATCGTACGATATTTGAAGAATGGCATACTGCGAAACCGTTGACCCAGCGTATACACCATAGTCGGATCTTCTAAGCTCTAGGTTTGGCCATAAATGAAAATGACTGCCACAATGATGCTATTCTATTTCCCAACTTACTTGCGGGGATTCCTCAGTCTGGAGCGATTCGTCTTTTTCACTGGGTTGGCTTGAAGAGGGATAAATAACTGCACACTGCGCAGGCGTTTCGGACACGTCTTCAAAAATCAGAACAAAATCTCTGCCAAGACATCCACATAGTAGTGAAAAGAAAGAGATAACATACCAGATGTTTTCGAATGTTCCTTGGTTTTAGCTACCAGTTTTTTGCCTTTCAATTTGGCTTTGTCAATCAGAGCACCGATTTTGCTTGTTGCAGAATGGTCCTATAAAAAAGACAATGCAGTGACAGAGAACACTCGCAATAACACAATAGGCAATTCAGGTTACGCTACTGTTACGAAGTTTTGCAAAGCTAGCCATTTTGGATATATCTGCTACACCTTGTCAACGTTACGTTAACCTAGAGGTTTTACTACACGGAAAGGCAAAGCATAGGGTATCGTTTAATAACCCATTAGCAAGCGCTTTCAACACTGTTTCAGTTCTTCTTGCCTTACGAGGTTGTTAGGTGGAACATTCTTTCAATAAGGCCTAATGTTGGACTAGACCGTCGTCTTCAGAGACCTGAACGTGTTTCATGAGTACACGGCCAACCGCTGCTGCCGACGAGAAGCTAACCAGGGAAGTCCGCCAAGTTAACATGCAACTGAATAGAGACCTGGGTAGATCGATATAAGGTTACTTACAAATATCTTAGGATGGTGCATAAGTTTTTTCCCCGACTTTTTTGTAAATATCTCAATAGCGAACCAGCCTGAAGATTAGAGGTATGCACCATCACTACTCGACGCCAACGCTCAGGCAGCTTGTCGATTCCATCGTCCCAGAAGGACGGGGGCTGGGACCCGAAGAAGGCCACAATGCCGCCAAATGTGACATGGTTTTGCACTGGTAATTGTGCGGCATTATAGCCTGCAAATGCAGGGTGGGCAAGTCATAGCTAGTATGATGAAAGAGTATCCTAAAAAAGTGAAAAATGCCCCCTTCGCCGAACTGCGCCGATGAGGACTGTTCCTACAGATCAGGAGAATTTATTTCACACGTTGTTAATTCGAGCAAGGACGCATACGGCAGATTCACACGATGTCTTCTGTTCTACCAGCGCCCAGATGACGTCCTGCATGTCAGCTCAGCAATAAGCCTGGATGTATGAGAGAAAGTGCCTTGATTACAGTGCAGTACATTACCGGCAGAGTCCCGAACTGATCCGAGCCCTGTATGGAGGTGGGAACGCGAAAGCGTGTTCGTAGCCCCTGTAAAGTGGTGCATGGTTAGTAAATGTTGACTGTTTTCGCTTCTTCTTGCATTGTGTAATGTGACTCCTGGCGTTGCATGTTATGCTCCTTCTTATTTTCCTGGGAATTTGAGGCTGTCTCCGAGTCGTGTGACATAAGCCATCATAACTACCACTCTAGAGGTTGTACCACTGAGTGCTGGTGCCACACAAGCCACCTAGGCCTTTGGTGCCCTTATTTCTTGACTTCGAGCAGCGAATCGAGCACCTCACTGAGCCTTTGTCTTGATTCTTGGGCCACGGTAGTCTACATCAGTCGCAAGCGGAAAGAGTGCGAACAGATACTGGTCATGTCCGACACTATATCACAACTTATCTCCCACCACCAATGTTCCCTACCCTCCTCTGAATTGCTCAAAGGCACTTTCCGCGATAAAATAAGGCTATGACCTCTCAAATGTGTCAGACGATCCGGAAGGAGATTGCGGAGGCTGCGCTACCTTTCAAAAAGTGAAAATCGGCAAGAACTCCGCTAGAAGCTAACCAATTAGGCCCATGGGCGCCCCTTAGGCCCATGCCGACCCTCACCGGCTGCTAGCTACTAGCTAGTAGCCACTATGCTATCTCTCTCCATTCCGAATGGTGAGAGTGAGGTGATAAGATAAAAGAGCTGATATCTTGATAAGACGAGTGGAAATTCACACAAGCAGCTTTTTCTTCATTGCGTGGATAGGTTGGAGTCCATATGGAGTCCTATTCAGGGAGGGCATTCCCCACATTTTTCCTGCTGCTTTTCAGTTACCTAGCGGTTTTTAGCAGTTTTTCGTTCCTATGTGAGCTCCGTTACCAGCAATCTGTGGTCGCGGGCCTTTACCTTTAAGCAGCGAATCGAGGGCAATGTGTACATTTCGAGTGTTGATCATCAAGTTTCGGGAACTGCCCGTAGTAAAAAAGTAGCTTGACTAGCAACATTCTCATCACTTTTGAACCAGCAAAATGCAGGGAACTCACCTTTGCATGTGGTTCAGAAACGAATAGGTACAGAAACCCGATGAACGACAAGTACAGTCCCCAAAGGAGACCAGTAAAGAAACCTGAAAAAAGGTAACCTTTATTGAAAGTGACAATTCAGTGTAAGGCAAGAATTTCAAAAAATCTCTTGGAGCACCGCATTGGAATCAGATCCCACAAAGCGTAGAACTCACCAGGAAAAACAAACGTGATGGACAGCAGCATGCCAAGCAGCATCGTACGATATTTGAAGAATGGCATACTGCGAAACCGTTGACCCAGCGTATACACCATAGTCGGATCTTCTAAGCTCTAGGTTTGGCCATAAATGAAAATGACTGCCACAATGATGCTATTCTATTTCCCAACTTACTTGCGGGGATTCCTCAGTCTGGAGCGATTCGTCTTTTTCACTGGGTTGGCTTGAAGAGGGATAAATAACTGCACACTGCGCAGGCGTTTCGGAC
>MU966948.1:0-11388 GCA_036418165.1 Cooperia oncophora | reverse complement strand
TTGATCATCATAGAAGATGGGACGAATAGTACAGGATTAACATAAACAATATGGCTTGATGATCATTTTAACAATTTCAACGAGCACGACGCAGCAGGACTCGTACGCGGCGCCCACCAGCGCGGCGACCTACTTATCATCGACGATAGAATCGCCACACACCCGCGGTTCACGCGCACGTGATGACGAAATACCAACATCCATGCAAACGAAATACGGAAGGATCAAAACAGGGGGAAAAAACTTATGCACAACCTAATAGATAGCAAAACTGCAACCTGCATTTCACAAGCAACTTATGAGCAGGTAAAGTTTGTAATGGTGCAGTAGGGTGGAGGCTTGGTGGTGAGCTGTGAAGCGAGGAATCGCATACGTCGAATCGAGTCGTCGAACGTCGAACCTTACCACTGAACCACCACGACTCGATTCGACGTATGCGATTCCTCGCTTATGCTTCACAGCTCACCACCAAGCCTCCACCCTACTGCACCATTACAAACTTTACCTGCTCATAAGTTGCTTGTGAAATGCAGGTTGCAGTTTTGCTATCTATATTTGTAAATAACCTTATAGACTCTATCGATCTACCCAGGTCTCCATTCAGTTTCATGGTAACTTGGCGGCTTCCCTGGTAAGGCTTGACGTTTTGACCGAATCGTCGTCTTCAGAGGCCTGAACATGTTCCAAGTGGTAGATTTACAACCTAGCCACTTTAGCTTCTCGTCAGCTCTAGCAGCACTTGGTGGGGCAGGCCGTGTACTTACCACTTGAAACATATTCAGGCATCTGAAGACGACGGCCCAGTCGAACATTGGGCCTTATTAAATGAATGTTCCACCTTACAACCTCGCGAGGCACAGGTGAATACACTTACAATTACCGCCGAGGATGTAAGAAGAGACCAGCTGAAAACTCCTCAAAGGCATAATGCGCGATATTCGGATGGGCGAACACATAGTTCCACAGTGCCGTTCTTTTTAGTTCGCCCCTTGTATAAAGATGGCAAAGAAAAGGGGCACTTCAATGAGACAGGTCACTGTCGTCGACCATACGATAAGCATGGGATGCGTCTAAAATTGAATGAGTAAATTACGCCGCCCTGCCCACCCTGTCCGCTGTTCAGCACTTGAACGCCACGTCCAGACAAAATTCAATTCGACGAGCAAAACGGACATGGAAAAAAATCAACAAAGTTTACGGGAACACGATGAATCGGCAGAATCAGACGCGGAATACAACGAATTCCCGTGAATTGTTGTATTCCCTCAGCATCGCCACGATATTCTCCATAACGCGCGATGGACAACGCGTTTATTGCCCGCGCTTTGTCAGGAACGCGCAGATGCACCCATATACCGTCTAATCGGATTTGTTAGTTCGTACTGTTCGTACTTGGTTTGCGCGTTTCAGCGATTCCTCTGAAATCATGTAGTGAATATATGTATTCTCTCGATAAACCGTTGGAGATGGACAAAGGGTATTGGGGAGGTGAAAACTGCAGAGCCCTTCAAAGTGCCAGATTGTGTGGGTTGCGATACCTCGCACATCATGAAATCAACAAAGCCACACAAAATATCCTGAAAGTATGCACTTGAGCTCGTTGTCCTTCCTTGAACAAATAGCTACCCTTGCTGGCTTTCCTGTAGCTCCCGGGGAGCAGCACTGTTGGAGACTCTGAGACTATCCAGCGAAGAATGTCGTACTGGACTGCAAGCGGGTCGTAAGCACAGAATCGCAACGAACAGCACTGCCACGTTTTGCAGACGGAACTCGTGTCGTGGAGAGCACGGGTATGAAAAATAGCTTAAAATATTAAGATAATTAACTAACAAAACCAATTACTAAACGTGAAGTACGAATGTGGCTAAATAAGTGGTCTTTTCCACGAGATGCGAGATGAATGGGTTCGGAGGTGAGGAGGTGCGCGCCAGTTTCTCCGTTCAAAAATCCCTGATAATGGGGCTGGAGCGTAGATACCCGGGTACCATCACCCGACACCGCCCCTGCGTCATCCTTAATGTGCAGCACTTGCGTCGATACTTAAGTCCTACAGCGAACAAGCCATAAGAGGTAGAGAACAATTAGAAGTAAGCGGGTGTAGACAAGCAGCGGGTTTGGCTACCGTTAGACGAGTGGCTGGTACGGGCGGTCGGAGAAACGGCACTTGGGTATCATGACCCTCTAGTCCCGTTCTCGTTCCCTTTGAACGGAGAAAATGGTACGGTGCTGCAGATGCAAATCCATGACCCCACATATGGCGAGGCCTGGATCCACGAAGTTGAGTGCACAGCTTATCTCTAAGTGAGGGATTCTCTGGAAAGTGTTTCGAGTAATCTGCTTCAACGCGATGAGAGCAACGCCACTCCCTTTAACCTAACTGCAGTTTCCTGGGTTGACCACAGTTCTCTCCATTTCACACACTGGTCTTTTTTCGCTTTCACTTTCATTTCCCTCACTGGATCACTATTAGTTGTGGTCATCTCCTCCTTTTTTTAGAGTTAGATTGAATATTTCGTTTCGTTTTTTTTTGTATGTGATCATTGTGGATGCTGCGTTGTTGACAATTAGCGGATTTTCCGCTACAGTCTGCAAAATCAACACGTTGCACTGGAGTGGAGAATCTGCGACACATCAATTTGTGAGAAAGGAAAAGGGTCGTCCAATCCCTTCAGGGGGAGGTGGTAGAGACTTGACGAAAATCCCTAACGCGATAGTGTGCCCTGTTTCGTTCTCAAGGCCCTCTTGCAGACAAATCAGCCTTTCTGCGGGACTGCGATCTATTTTGGAGCCCATCTCACTAGCACCAGCCAATTTTCCATTTCCTCATCAGAAAGCGAGTGCCTGACAACTGCAAACTCTTAGGTCTTGGGATAGCGTGTCCTAGTGCCAATTTGTAATTTCTGAGTTTATCAGCATTGGCCTTATCGCACGTCATTTTACGCACAGCATGAGTTTATGCAGCATCTCGCTTTATCCACAAGATGTAGTTCTAATTCACCACATTCAAAGCCCTACTGCTCACAGATCCTTCCCGAAATTGGAGCTGCTCTGGAAGCGACTTGTGAAGTTTCGTAGTAAATACCACTCACTTAGAGCATGCTGAGTTGACTACAAATGGGATGATGAGTACCTCTATATCTCCTCGCTAACCCTCTGGCTAAAATCCCAAAAAAAAGATAGAAAAAGTAGAATAGTGTCGCATCTCCTCTCACAATTTCGGGGATTCCCTCTGACCACTTCGAGCAGTGAAACGTGGTGATTGTTTTTCTACACATTACCTACTACAGTTAGCGCAGGTAAGAAGCCAGTTTGGCGCAGCGGTTCAATACAGAGAACAATTATTTTTGCGAGTCGTAGTTTCAGTCTACTTCTTAACAATAGAGTTGTTCGGATTGGGAGGGGCATTTCATATATTCGCTGGTTCCCTTTGCTAGTTCCAGTTAAATAGTGCTTTACACCTTGGTGAGACCTGTCCTGTCAAGTGTTAACGAAACTCCTATAAAAACACTAAATGGTGTTAAAATCTTTACTGTGGTTTCAAAGTTCACATAAAACTGCTGTTAAAACAAAGCTTTACAGGAATTTACGCAGCTATACAAGATGCATCAGCAATAATCGATAAGAACCAGCAAGATGCCCCCATCAAGCCGAACTGCGCCTGAACAAGTTTCACACTACGGCACGTCCTGCGCAGGGGAAAACTTACGGAAAATACGAATTACGGTTCTCCCCCTCCATATAAATTCTCCCAGCGATATGGACAGCGATAGCGAAAAGGAAATATTTAAAAATTCTTCAGGCCTGGTACGACCCCCTTCCTCCAGCGACCAAATATGGCTCCCCTCGCTGGGGATTCTCCTACCAATGACGTGCCTTGTTCACAGTTTCACATTGTTCTTCAGACTATGTTCGATGGTATGACAAAATATCACAAAATTAGAGGAGATTGAAGAGAACAGTTGCCATGGGAACGAGTTTATTAGCAAATGACACCATGACGTTGGTCTTTGGTCACCACTTTGTTATGTAGCTCATAAACATCAGGAGAAAAGTGGCAAACAAACATCACGGAGGAATCGGACGGGCGATCAATTCTCTGCCTGCTGCAAAGGACACAAAAACGACACATGCTATCATCGTTGGCACGAGACACCTATGCAAAAACTATAAACTTCGTCAAGATCGTTTAGATGATTACTGAAAAGCATGAAGCTTTCGGAGTTGAGCAATCATCTCTGGCATGCGCCACGCATTCCACTCCAATTCGGAACCGTAACGTCATCCAGTGCGGTCTGGGTTTCATAGTGACCTGCGGACTTCAGTCGGTGTTATTCAAACCAACGTTTTCTTCTTCACAGACAAGTCTGACACCTACCAATCAGTAAGATGGAAGGCTTGATTGGCCTCGATGGAACAGATCAGTGACTCGATCTCTTGATCATGAGCGCAGTAAGTGGCGTCACTTGCCCCTACAACACCTCCGCCCCACTAAGATGGTCCCTGTAACACCCGTGCTCCCGTTGGTCATTGAATTGCTCGAGCGTGCGTCAGTAATGACTCCATTCTTCAATGCAACGTGTTAGAGTAGCAAAATGGGTTTTCCGGACTCGAGGGACACGATGAACTTCATACCATTCGTTCAGAGCTTTCACGAAGAAGTCTGACCATCGCGTAGGCGGTCGTCCAGGCGTTCGCTTGACATCCCGTGGAATCCAGTCGGTTCGCTCTGGTCCAGCGGTCGTCTTTTAAATTCATGACGTGCGCGGCTCATCAGATCTTCGAGCCTTGGCAAATGTGGCTGGGCCCCTGACCTTCGATCGTCGTGCGAGTGGAGAGCTCTGAATTCCCTCTCTCCATCGCATGTAACGATGAACTCCCAACATCGCTCTTTCGATGGCACAGAAAAGGATGCTGACCACATCAAAATCAAATGCAATCAAAAATTGAAGAGAAGACCTATTAAGCGAAAAAAGAACGCCAGAAAACTAAAGGAGAAAAGGAAGCGCTTTTAACGACGCCCCCTCATGTTCATCCACTATCGTAAAGTCTGAGACTTCGAGACGTAAGTTATGGCAGAAAGGACCGCGGAATCAAAGAGGAGAGGCACGAAGCCGATAAGGATGACAGGTTTCAAAACATCCCTGTCAGAACTCAAAGAAATTTCTTTCACTTTCTGCCAACCAGGGCCGAGACGTGATATGCACTTTACCCGTTGACGACAGTGTGACTACATATTTCTAATCGTCAAAGACAAGGAAATATTATGGGCCAAGTTGACGATATGATAGAGTATTTCCAGGGAAACTAATTAAAGTAGGATGTAAATATATTCAAAAAAAATATTGCAGCAACTACATTGTAAAAATCTATCGAATTATACCCTAAGGGACATCACAAAATTGTAAAAAAAAATTCGAAAGCAATACCTAAGCGGAACAGTCAAATAATGAATAGAAGACCCCTCAAGGATAACAAGAACGCTAGAAAAACCCAAGAAAAAGCATGCAGGTCCGAAAACGAACTAATCCAAGGGATCAGACCCGTCACGAACGGGTTAACTTGCTAGCAACCGCCGAAAACGACAGAAGCGACTGGATGGCAAGAGTATGAATCATGCACTGTTCTCAGCGTTTTTATTGGTTACAACGTCGATATTTAGACATGCAGGACACCTAGACCAAGCATTCGATCGGGAGAAATGGTCTCACAAAATCGGAGGAGCGAACTCCGCCACAGAGTGGCACAAAAGCTGAAGAACCAGATGGCCTAGAAGAAGAAATCAATAAACTAGGGAGAGCTACTGGAACTCTTGAAACAAATCATCTATTCACAGTAAAATGATATTCGCGCAAATCTCCTATCACTTTGTAGTCGCGCCGCGGCCGCGCGCATACGAGTAGGCTCAAACGCGCAGCAGCGTGCTCCCTACAAACTCAAGATATCAAGTAGAAAATAGGGAAGTGAAGGGTGGGGAGGTGAAGGGGGGGGGAAGAAACTACCATTCGTGCCACCTAAACTTCTCAATATTCTTTTTAGAAGAACAATTTTGAACAACACAACAACGTCATCCAAATCTAGAAAATAAGCGAACAAAAAAGTTTTGCACGTCTGAGCAATGCCGGAACCATTTCGTTAACCAGGAAAACTATGCAATAAGCAAAAATCAAACCGAACCTTCGATTCATTTGAGCCTATGGAAATTCGGTCAACAGTGCGTGAACTGTCCGTATCGCTGGCTTCGCACTCTGCACCCGCTGACGATCGTGTTGAATGTTCATCGTTCATCTGAAATGAAAACATGTTTGTCGATGAATCGTGCCCAAAATTAGAGGACAAAACCACGTCTAGTCCAAACTACCAGCTACACGAGGGACTGTCATAAAAATGCTTATTCATGAGAAATTTATTAATGAGACATGACAAGGGCGCTGTGACTGATACTTCAAGAAAAATCGTGGTGACAATTTGAGACTTGAGGATACGAGAGTTACTACTGCTGAATTATGGGTCTCTTTTGTCTGAGACGTAACTCAGATATGAAGATCACGTCTGCTGATCAAGAATGTTACTATGACTGAGACTCACGCCCTTCTCTCGATTTCAAAGGCATAAGGCTAGGTAAGTTAGTACTCTGTTTGAAATAGTGGCAGAGGTACCATAGAGTGGGGAAAATCGCGAAAAAACGGAATGAATCTTCAAAAACTTGCAAAAAACATTTGTCGCTCACGACTCGGAAAGCGATCTCGGACGAGTTACCCCGTAGCATCGCGTCAATAATTGCTACGGCGGACAAGGGTGCATTCACGTACTCGTATATCCATGCAGCATGTTAGGCGCACTGATATTACACGTCTTGGGGATTTTTCGTGCCAATCGCCGTCTATGGTCTACCTTAAACTGCTTGAAAAATAGCGACGCGGTTCGGCTTAGCGGGGGCATTTTACTTTTCCGCTAGCTTCGTTTGCTAGCTCGAGACTGAGACTCCCACTTGAGTGAGATCAGTAAACTCTTGAGAGGCCGCGAAATCGTACAGGTGAGCTACTTTTTTGCATGACTTTACAGGTCTGAGACCTGTACGTATCGCTGAATACCATTTTATGCCCCTACCAAGCCGAACTGCGCAAAAATACTAGTTATCACAACGAAGCAAGCCAATTTACAAAGACTGCTACTAGCTGCATGAGGATGGAGAAGTTCACCCTGAAAGATTAACAAATAATATTATGGGTACAAACTTTTGACAAGTATAAAGTTTAAATGAAATTTAAAAAATTGCAATTCATCGATTAAAGTAATGTAAAAGAACTGCGCAGACGATCGGAACAAAAAAAAAACAGAATGTCATTTTTTTTCTCAACTTGACACTCAAATGTAAACTATTAAAATTCAGTTTTGGATAATTCAGTTACCTAAAAATCCTACCATATAATAATCTTTGATGAGGAAATGCCGTCACACATTTCAAAGCGAGTTGAGGGAAAAATATGAGGACGGGATTGCTTTGACTACTGGGCAACAGAACCCTTGAAGGTAATGCGTTAGAGGAATCCTAGACAAAATCGATAATGATAATTAGCATAGGAAGACGAAGGACGGCTGCCCTCGGCTAATGTATGAACAAAAAGCGCCAACTAATCGCTGCTGACGGCGCAATGCGACTGTACAAATCGAGCCAATTGAGAGAGTAAAATGCAAAGAGAGGCGAAGATTACCAGGGGCAACTAATCCGACAACAGCAGATAATGCCGAAGCCGGCACGCGCAATTCAACATAATCCCTATAGAGCATAGCTAACTCTTCAGCAATCGACTTCGAGCTTCTTCTTCTCACTAGGACTAAATAACATGCCCTTCTAAGGCGGAAGATAGCCAGTGAAAACACGCACGCCACCAATCTATGGACGTCATAATTTCGTGAGAATCGATTTGCCGTTGAGTACTCCCGGAATAGCAATTACAATTTGCTCACAATTGGTTGACATTGAATGCTCAGGGGGGGGGGGATAAAATAGATCACACTTTCAAAAGGTCTCTTCGGATGACTTCATGAAGCTCTTTACTTGAACAGGAAGTCAGAGCGAAGGGTGGGGGAAGAATGAAGGGTATCTTCGCCTCCACTGATATCGGAAGTATTGACCAAACGTGCCCTCAGCCCATTCATCATTCGGTTTTCTATTTCAACGTGAGAAAGCGAGACATGGACATTGAAAGGCTTGAACGCACACGAAAAAAAAACTTGCAAAACACTAGAAGCCCACTGCACTCTTCTATTTCTTTAGAGGGGGATTTTGGTGTCTCAGGCGGAGACATTCAAGGCATAAGGCGCGATAATTTGGTATTCGGTCTAAAATGGTACCAGGGGTGCTGTATGGTGGAAAAATGGCGAGAAAGCGAACTGAAAGGCTAGAAACCCGCGGAAAAGCCTTTGTTCTACATGACTCTGGAAGCGGTACCGGACGACTTTCCCGTTGGCATCGCTCTAGTAACCACGACGGTAGATACGGCTGCATGTACGTACTCATATATCCATGCACACTGCAGCTGCTTCACAACAAGCCCTTTGCTTGATACTGTACTTCACAAATGAACCGATACGAGTCATCATCGGACATCAGTCGAACATCTGTGGGCGTCTGGGTCGGTATGTTGCAGCTTGACAGGGCGCTATAAGGACACCTTCCCTGGAGCCCCTGTGCAGGCAGCGCCTGCACAGGGGCGCGAGTTTTGTCCTGTTAGGCATATAAATCCTACAGTCTTGGGGATTTATCTGCCTTTGGCCTTTGAAGGACTAATGCAAAACCAGACTCACAACAATGGATATGAAAAATCTTGCAAAGATCTAAAGAAGGAGCATCGAGGTGGGAGAAACAATGTAGAGAACAGTAATTCTATTCGGACGTCTGTTATAGCAATTACAGACAGGAAATCCTCTGGATGCTCGTCCAGGCTATTAGCGCCGGAATTTTGAAAATTTGAAGTAATTACAGCGAAGCTAAGATGCACAGGACACTGCAAACATGGTGCGACGCACGCCTTGAGCCCCCAGCGGTGAAGGGGGTCGCGTTTGGTCGCCGGAGAGAGGGGGTCGTAGCTGATCCGAGAAAAAACACCCCTTTTTGTTGACGATGCAATCAAAGTCTTACACACTGTTGTTTCCCATAGCTGACATTAGTAGTTGTTTGGTGGCGACTCCTTCCCAACCCTCTCCGATCGACGGCACTTTGCGGGGGGGGGGGAGGGGGAATCGGAAAATTCTTCAAAAGAGAGGCAGAAGTGTAGATTGGGAGAACTTGGGAAGTTGCTGGGTAGTATGCCGAAGGGAGAGGGGGGGAGGGGGGAGGGGTCCTACCAGAAGAGGAAGGTTGAGGATGGGGCCGCATTCTGCAGATATATTCCTCAGCGACGGAACGTCCTGAGTGCTGATCACACAGAGCTTTGGCTTCTTTGTATAACGGTCTAAAAAGAAGTTTGTATTCAGCACAAATTCAACACATTTATTCTCACTTAGTTCCTTTAATGCAAGAGAAATTGAATAGCTGCGTATATGAAAGTCTTCAAAAAGACTTATCCAGCCGATATTATTGGAAGGCTGAATTCTCGAGCGCACTCGTTACGCTAGTTTATCGAAGATTCTATTGCAGGTTTGTTTGTTTTCAGCAACTAAAAAGTTGAAGGAGCAGAGGATCGACCTCACTAAAGCTGATGTTGAAAAGACCAGTGTAGCAACGTCATAACGAGAATGGGGAGGGTCTCAAGGTCACAATATTTTAGACTGGCAGTATGAATGCGGAATCTCGTTTAGCGGTTCAAAGATTGCGCCTCAACGCTTCAGTCACTATTCTTAGAGGCAAGTTGCACTATAAATCCCCAAGACGTGTAGGATTGATACGTCTAGCAGGACCGAATTCGGCGCCTCAGCTTCGTGGCCCCATTTCCAACCATGGGCACCGTTACAGCTTGACCAAGGTGTAACGTGCCGACCCAGACGCCCACCACATCGCCCGCCCATAAATGGTCGCACAGTCACGTTGGCGCTTGGACTGTTGTCGCTTTGAACTACAATTGATACAAAGCGTTGTTACGTGGATACATGGGTACATACGTACAGCTGTATCTATCAAATGTTGTTGGCACGTTGCCAAAGGGAAACTCGTTTGAAAAAAAAGCTCGTCCCATGCTGTAAACTATAACGTTCAGCCGTTTTGACCGTTTATCTTCGCGCTAATGTCATTTTCGCACTCACAGCACCCCTGCCACTACTTCTGAGCAAGTACCAAACTATCGTGTCTTACACCTTCAAGTGGCACCAAAACGTATACTCCCTTAGTGGCATTACCAACCTATTTTGTCCCGACTCTTCCATCTCTTGAATCCGTCGAATTCGAGTCCAAGATCCCCGCAAATTTAGAGCTAAATTCTGTTGTACAAGCGCATACATCTTGAAAGACAGCAAAAATTTATATCTTTGAAGTTGTGGTAAATTTCAATTTTGAGATTAATAATGAAAAGCACTAAATGCCTTAATTTTTTTTAATTTTTTTTTAGTTTTTCAAAATGGCAAAACGACAAAAGCCGTACCATCTACAGAATTGCGTTAGTCTATGTATATGTAGACAACTCAAAAAGCGCCCAAAACTCTCTCAAGGCCAAGATTCAAATCGGTAGAGATACGCTGACTGCTTAGTGTGAAGCAAACCCGCAAGAACCTTCTACCCATTAATGATACCTTTTTGATAAGATAAGACAGAAACATTTGCGAACCCGGTCTAGCCCTCAAACGAGAGCTCAGTGAACAAAGATCAAAGATAACGTGTGTAATGAAACTTCGAAAGAAAAATCGAATGCAGGTTCCAGCGTGCGGCGCAGTATGACGCACCAACGGCCAGCAGATTGAGAAGAGAGAGTGGATGCGAATGGAGCGTAAACAAAAAAGGACGAGCTAAACGGATCAGCGCTCAGTGATCCTTTTGTTATTTCCAATCTGTCGTAGATTTAGTACAAGAGGAAGGGATCAAGAATCAATCCGAATCCGACTGTTCAATTAGAATGCGCCATGCACTAAACATACGCATGAAATCGCAACATTCAAGTGAGTTTTCTCTACACATTCAAGTTCTGCTCGGCTTGGGAGGGAGTAATTTGTTAGCTCACTTGCATCCTCCGATTCCCCAAATTGGTGGACCCGTGAACTCTTATATAGTTTTGAAATCGAGCAAGCTTGATTGCCATTTTAACTTGATAAGTAAACCCTTCCACGCTCATGAAATGATATGAGCTTCATTTTATATGGCACTATGGGGGCCCCCGAGCCGAAGGGCGTTAGCACTGACTTGCGTTCTGTACTTGCGGAACCAGCTAGTCATGCTTCTGAGTAGAAAGACTTCATATA
>MU966947.1:14455-28196 GCA_036418165.1 Cooperia oncophora | reverse complement strand
ACTCACCAGCTCGTCCGTGAGGGGGCGTGGCTTTCCATCGATCCTCCAATGCCACGTCGTGTAAGACATCCATTCTTTTACAGATGTAAGCGATCATATGGAACACATTGAAGCAATATTTTTGCTTACATATTTGCCGGTGGTTAGCAATGCTGCCCACCAGCTCGTCCATTAGTGGGTGTGGCTTCCCATCAGCACACCAATACCGCATTATTATCTGCCATTACTTTTGTTTTTTTACACAGTGACATAAGCTTCATGTGGGCCACATTGGCGCAGTATACATGGGTACTTATTTTCCGAAGGCTACCAGGTGACCCATCAACTCGTCTGAAAGTGGGCGCGTCTTCTCACCCACAGGCACACCCACTCTCGGACAAGGCTTTCATACCTGTACAGAATGACGTAAGCGTTCATACGGGTCAATTGGAGCAATATTACTGGCAGATGAGCAGGTGTTTTAATAATTATCGAAATGATATTAATAGCTGATGCACCTGGCGACTACGTGTGCCGTTGCAGACTATTTTTCTAGTCGACGAGCAAAGTTGGACTGAGTGACGTCACTACAGCAGCCATTTTACTGTACTTACAATCATAAATAGTGATCGTAATCTTATTTGGGCGCCCCTTAGTCATAGCGCCGCCACTTGGAATGATGTCATTTCCGAAAACAACCACTCGCCTCCTGTTGTGATACTTTGCGCCTGTTTTCGTATTGATTTTACTGCCAGTTATATAAACAGTAACATGGCGAACGCCTTAGTGAAACAACCTCGAGCACGGCTGAGGAGGCGGGGAAGGGGGGGGGGAGCGAGGAGCATTTGAGGGACTATTTGTGCAAAATTGCGACCACCGTACTGCGAAGTCGTATTGTTTTGTTCATAAGATATAGTTTATCTGAGATCCTTTCCTCTAGGGTAAAGAATCCTCATTTCGAATTGCGGTAGTCCCACATAGAGTCCTTCGAATGCTCCCCCACCCCCCTTCAGCCGACTTGTGCCCCATTTTTTTGTGCGCACTTTGCTTCATTCATTTAAATCGAAAAAATCGCTAAGAAATTGAAACTGACCTACCCAAATGGCGATCTGAGTGATTTTTCTGTCAGGGTGGGCATTTGAAATATTCACTGTGCAGCATCAGGCGCTGAAAACCTTGGAGGGGCATTTGCAGGGCCCCTTTTGCAAAACTAGTATTGACGTCATTCAAATGGAGTTGCGTAGTTGAAATTGGTTCACCCACGCAGAGTTCCTTCCCTCTTCAAGCTCCGGCAAATCCCTTATCTCCACTACGGTAGCCCTAGTTTTGCCCAGCGAGCCCTTTAAATGCCCCCGCCCTGGTTATCAGCACCCAGAATTGGGGTTATCATACTGTGGATACCACTTTTTCCAAAAACCCACCTCTGGGGCCATTTTTCTTCTGGGTTTCCCTCTCGCCAATTCTGCAAAATAATTCGTTCAAATACATCTTCCTGGTGGAACAGCGTCGCGATTTGATCTACTCTATTGAAACAATCGATTAACCCGCGAAACCTGTCTCGTCATGTCAACGACACACGTGAACGCGATTTCACTTGTTAGAACGTGTGTCTGTGCGTGTGTCTGGCAGGTCGCCAGTACTTTGGTCCTCGTGCGAAAACTACCATAAGATGTACGATCCAGCCTGTATGTCTATACTACCAAGCCGTTATTTATTTTTTTCTATAATTTTTTTCTTTTGCTCTTTCAAAGTACATCGCCTCTAATAACGTATCGATTTCTAAATCCAATAAGACATTGTTAAAAGTACAAACGTCCTCACAGGTGTCACATGTGGTGTGGCGTGTGGGTGGTATGCGAAGCAAATCATCTTAATAAATTCCTTTCCCGGTCGTTTTTATCTCACATTTCCATGCGCAAATAGAATTTTCCATTAATAAGGCGCACATTTGCAGTGCATTTTACCAACTCGTTTTGCAAATAGTGCATGGTTATGTTCGGATGTCATTATCGTTGACACGTTTTTATACCGCCTGTGGGCGGCAGCGGACGACGACGACAACGATGGCATGCGTCAATGTTACCCGCCTCCGCCGCCGCGGTCAGTTTCTCTGGCTAGATGTGCCGTCTCAGCGATGTGTTTCATGCAGTCCAAGAAAGATGGTCCCGACACGAAAACCTGCACACGGTACTTTGACCAATTGTGTCGCTATACAGAAGTAGCTAATTTTGATCTATACTCATTTTGTCACTGGCTGTGATCTCGTGCCACGAAAACAGTACTTTTTCCATTCCTTTTTGCTTCTTTAAACCTTTCCGCCCCGTCGCGGGTTGCAAGCAATTGTTCCCAGCATTTGCATTTATCATAAACCTTTTGCTCATGTGCTAGACAACCCTATGACGTTTCCCCTTTCTAAAATTCTGCTTCTCTGGCACACTCCTTCTGTCATTTGCTATCTATCAGGATAGTGTTTACAGTATCATATTGCTGCTAGCGTCGTTGATTAGTATCATTTGATCATTATGGCGATCACAGTCCTATCGATCTGTCACATTGGCGCTTTCCCGGTGGCCCCGGGAGGTCTCACGGGGTTTCCCCGTCCATTTTTAGAGCAGTAGCTCTCCTCTGAAAGCGTCGCGTTCCTTGAAGGATACTGCAACTCTTGAAAAACTCATTTCCGATAATGAACTTGTGAATTAGATGAGCGGCAGCTGACGCTTGACGTCTCAGCTAGCTGTGGGCCTTGGGCATTTTTTTACGTACCCAAGCATCCCAGTAACGATCCGAGGTTCTTTTCCCGTGAGAGTTGGCTGAGTGATGGCTGTTCTACTGGAAGACTGGTAATTTCAAGGTTTCTGTGCGTTAGGTAGTTTTCCAGTGCCGCGGGAATACAGTCTCCAACCTCAGATCTCAGAGAGATGCGGATAGAAATAGCTGTCTACAAATGGAGGCGCGGTCCGGCTTGGGAGGGGCATTTTACCTTTTCGTTCGTTTCCTTTGCTACCTCCTCTTGAGACACACGCCCTCGCCTTGATGGTTCATGCAAGAATTGCAAGTTTCGTTTCCACGCCATTTCCTTGATTTTCAAAGCGTTGAACGACGTGTGGAGCGATCTACTTACCTCGGAATTGGGGCAACTAGTTGAGGAAGGTCTTGCGCCTCGCCGCGTCCCAGATGAGATATGTTCTTAGCAGAGCACAGACGACCAGGAGTTGCGCGGCCTAGTCTAGAAGAGTTGGAGTTGACGCGCTGCCTCGCACTTTTGAAGCGCCACTTTCCGCTCTAGCATCGCGGCAGAGACGCAGAGTATTTTTTAGCTAGTTGACCAGACAGACACGGGCATAGAGAGAGACCTAGTCGACTTGTGAGACGCAGACGCATAGACAGTCGACGCGCCACGGAACTGTTGCGTTGGATGGATTGGGTCCTGTCGCGCCAATACCGCCCGCTAGCAACGCGCGCTTATATCGCACTTCGCGCCGCAGACAGCAAGCGCTCCACACAGCTGCGCGTTTTGCCCCTCCAAACTATTTATCCCATCGCACCATCGTACTACATAGGTTTGAGTAAAAAGCTTTTCCTGGTCGCTTTGTACAACTAGTTTTGTCGTGGTCGTGGTAAAAGTCTTGGGTGTCCTTCATCAGAGTGCCTACTTACAAAGCACTAGGCTTTGCTGAGAATCGGCGAGAAAGTGATTGCTGGTGATTTGCCCTTGATAGAGATAAAGGGACAAGCTAGCGTACCAATCACATTCATGCTAGGCATGCATTGTGGGCGGAGCATGTACCCTTGATTGGTCCAATGTTTCGATTCATTTTTACGCCAATCGTTTCTCTGCTAACAAAAGTTTCAGTTATTTCGCCGCTACTTAGGTAACTTATTTATCAGTAATTGATGCCAAGACGTTCTGCAAGTAATCCAGTCCCAATGGGAATTCCCCAAGGAATGTCCAGTTCTTTGAAAAACGCATCTGTGGCTTGTTTTGCTTCTTTTTTCAGTGGTAAGTTGATGGCACATGACGACATGACGACAACCAGGTTTCATGCTGTGGTAACCGGTTCGCCGCATTCCCCACTCCGAGTAACGTTGATGTATTACCGCGCCGCATGGTGCGCATTGTCTCCGCGTCTCTGGCCCTTTCCATGTTTACTATGCCACAACTCCGCCGAATACCTACTACATCATGCCGAATATTTTTCGATGAAAAAGTGAAAATCACTTGTGCTCACATCGGCAAAACCGCATACCTATACACCTGAGGGCGTTAGCAATCTTGGAGGGGCATTTAAAGGTTTCCCGGTGCAGATGAAAGGATAAAGTCCCCGCCAATACGTTAATCAAATCCCTCATATTGGAATATGCGGCACGCATTCCTACTTCCATCAGAATCGTTGTGGCTCATTGAATGCGTATGGCCTACCTACAATGACTTGCGGGGCCAGTCGATGTACAAGTCAGTGTTCTTATCCTCCCAGACAAACTGATATCAGTTTATTTACCGTCCCCGGAGGGTAGAAAGCTTGGTTGGCCTGGGCGGGTGTCGACCGGGATTCGAACCCACCGCCGCGCGAGTGGTGAGCGCCCACTTCGTCCATACTAACTTCCTGGCCAAAACTACGAGCTACCGCTACCCGTAATTAGAGTAATATCTGTCTTGCTTAGACGCATTTGGCACGATCGTCCCACTCGGCCGAAAATATCCTAGTAGGGCCGCATATATTAGTGGGAAATGGCGAAAGACCGAGTGACAAAACGGTTCAAAATCCGGCGCGCAAGAAAAAAGCCTCCGTTCTCAGTGACTTGAAAATCGATTTCGGACGAGTTTCCCGTAGGCATCTTACCAATCACCGCTACCGAAGATACGGCTGCATATGTGTACCCATGTATGCATGCAGCATCACGGCCGCTTCATACCAATCCCTTCGCTTCATAATTTGCTTAGCAAATGAATGAATACGAGCGTCAGGAACGGTCGTCCATTTGTGGGCGTGGCGGCGTTTGGGACGTAAATTTTGGCTTGATAGGGCCTTTATAAGGGCCCACCTTCCTCCACAGGTAAACCGCCATTGCAGCGCCTGTCCAGGGTCGCGGAATTCTGTTAAGCCAGTCGTATAAATCTTATATCTGTATAGCGATTTATCGTGCCAACTGCCTTTAACCCTTAAAACGGAAAAAAAAACGGATATGTGTCGGTCGAACCAGTTCTAAGAAGTAATACATACTTGTTTGTGCGACAGATGGGTTGGTGTCAGTAAGGATGCGTTTGCGGCCTGTGCTAAATCCATTTTTCACCAACTGTTTGAAGCAGAGCATGCGACAAGGACTGTACACAGCTTTCTATCAGTCGTTTTCCACTAGTTGTTGAAGCGGGTAAGCGATCTAAGTGATATAGGTGCTCCCACATTATTCGGGTGGTGAACGTTAACTTAGTAAATGGGAGAGAGAGGGCTGAATAGCATGTACTAGTAGGATTTTGTAAGTCAAGTAAAGCATACAAAACTGCGTTCATACTTCGCGACTCGAACGATTTAGTCGCGCTGCTTGACAAAAACTGTGCGCCCCACTGCTAATCGTTGAACCTGCGCGATGGTGGAAGAAGATGAAAGTATGTGATCGGATTCTGTAGTTGCTGCGGTCCAACGATTAGCAACAGAGCGCGGTGGTTGTAACTGCTGATGGCGAAGTTGAAAACTCGGTCGAGACCGCGAAGTATTTGAAAAACGCCCTGAGTAACTTAAACTGTACATTACCGCGAAGCGAACGGAATGTACGCTTGCGAACCTGTTCTGAATCATCCGCCCCCCCCCCCACGACACAACACCTCAGCGAGAGTTCTGTGGATGAATTGGGGAACTTTTGGAAAAAAAATTGGAAAGGAAGTAGGAATAGGAATAATGGAAGGTAGGATGAGGGAGAGAAAGAAAATTGGTTGGAGGCAAAGGAGGCAATTTGAGGGGGATGTCGATTTGTACGTATTTTGCTGAACTGTTCCCCCGACGGGAGGGCATGCTCTGTTCGCGACATTTCCCGGTGCAAGCGCCCATAGCGCGAGTCCTATGGTTAGCATAGACCAAGTTACTGGAGCAAATGCCCCTTGTCTCCATATTTCACCTATTATGTTTTAATGGCACCAATTGCAACAAGATAGCAGTATTTCTCAGCTCATGCCTAATGCGCGAATGACCTGTGAATTTGTTCGGATATTTTCAAGGATTCTCTGGATTGACGTCATTGCATCGCAAAGCGCGTAGCTGTGAATGACTAGTTATGGGCGGATGGCCATTTCAACATTATCCTAACGATTTCTAGCCATTTAGCGGCGCTATCCCACTAAAGGAATATATCCGAGGTGACGACGAACGTTTTATTGAGCCCAATAATGTCCCGTAAAAACTCAATTAGGCCGTTTTTTTGCATGATGGATTTCGTTCGAATTATTACCTTAGGCTTATCCGGCCAAAGCAGGGCTTGTGACCACAGCACGTCGTACGTTGGGGAACTCCAGCGAGGGGGAAGTCGGTACATTGAGCGCTGGAGGGATAAGGTCGTATGCTTTAGGAAAAATTTGTTCTCGTCTCGCTTGACCTTTAGTCGGTTTTACCTTTCCACTGTTTAGGTTGCCGGCTATATTCCCCCCCCCCCCCTCCCGCGCTCGACGGCAGTCTTTGAAAAAAAGTGGTAGGAAGTGGAGGAATTTGGGAAGAAAGACTCTTGGGTAGGATAGGGGTTGATAATGGGGGGGGGTGTATTACAGGGTAAATTTTGATTGCGTTGGGGAGGGGTGGGGGCTGGAGGGGGGCTCTCTCACGATTCAAGGTAGTAAGCTGGCTAAATGTTTCTCTTACGTGGTGTATAGGATTCAAGGTGTCGAAATTGCGTTGTTACTGGGATAACATAAGAGGAGCGGGGGGGGTGAAATAGGCGGTGCGTCTAAGTCTGTGCTTGTCGGCGTCCTCTCATCGGGATGGCAATTCCTTGTCCTCACTGACTCGGCCCTCAAAAAAAGAATCGCTAGTTCACAGACTTTCTCGAGAGGGTCAATTACAGCCTTTGCCATTGCATGTGAAGTTCCATACGTTTGTGGAAGTCAAAGACATGGCGCATCCTTCAAATCTGTCTGGATGAGGCCTGACCTTTGATTATTCGCTGACTCCATTTCAGAATTCACTGGACACTTTTTCGTGTCCTTGCCTTGTCAATTCCTTGAATTGAATTTCCAATTTTTTCACCATTTTCCCGAGCTGCAACGTAAATTTTTCCCCCGCAAAAGCCCCTATTGTTAGAAGGTTCATATTTGAATTTTAAGAATAATGTAAGGTATTTCGTTTCCTGTCTGTCCTTTGTGAAACCTTGCCGATTTGCATGGTTTCTTCTCTCTCTCCCCTTTGATTGATGGGCTTCTTATCTCCTTATGACATATATGAGCCTTTTCCTTCATTCAGTCTCTTCCTTCCGTTTACTTACCGTCGTTTCTTCATTACTTGTTTCTTGTTTTGGTTTCTCCTTCTTATCCCTTTACATTCTTTTTGCCCTATTTCTTCTTCCTTTCTTTCTCTCTTTCTGTCTCTCTTTTCATTCCTTGAATTCTTATTTTAGCTGAACACCAACCCCTTTTTTCATTACTAGAATTCTTCCAATTTCGCTGTGTGCCAGCTCCGACTTGCCTTCTATTCGCCCCAAATTTCGTTCTGATACGAAGCCCTCCCCTGCGACCAAATACGACCCTCCCTCTCCTGTTGGAGCTCCTCAACTGTGATGTGCCCAGGGTAGTTCATCTATTAATATGCTCATTTGTGTCTGTTTACGCTTTTTCTAATGAATTCATTATTTACCCCTCACTAATTTCTCTTTTTCTTTTCCAATGGCTCCTTCACATCTTTTTTTTGTCCTTTTCTTTGCGTCTCTTGCCTCATCCTCATTTTTTCTCTGACCCTTTCTTCACCGCTTTATTGTATCCTTTTTTGCTGCATATAATTTCAACTAAGTTCGGTTTCGGTTTGTTCTTCCATTTTTTTTTCTTTCATCTGCCTTCCGCTCTTTTCCCCCTCTCCATGAGCCCTCAAACGTGCACAGAGTGCATTCACAGGAAAACTTATATATAACTCTGTATAGGTACGGTAGTTTACCCGTTTGTCTGGAAATCGAATGCTCTGGAAGGGTCTCTTCCGATTTTACTCCCATTCATGATTTAGGGTGGAGAATTCCTATCTGCAGTCGGAATTTACTCCTGAAATACCGCTGGTTACAAATGTTATCGCTGATGTCAGTCGGGGCGTGCCAATGATGCGTCGGTTTTGGCACGGCGCCAGCTTTTTTCCGGCTTCGGCCTGCAATAAGTGGTGAAAAAAGAGGCTGGCCCCTGTGCCAAAACCCACATGCCGCTGACACGCCCCGACTAACTTTATTGTTAAGGACTACCTCTTTTCTCCTTATGATCTCACACTGACCGTTTTTTCCCTTCATCAAAACTATGGAAGGTACGCGAGCGGTTGCGGAGAGTGCCTAGAGGTTCTTGGCCTAGGCCAAACTGGTAGGTTTTCAGATGTAGCAGCTCACAGTAATCAACTGATTTCTGACACCTGGCTTCAATCAGCGCTCATCATCGTAATGAGAATTTTCCCCGAATATAGCCCTCCCCCGACTTTGGAATTTCCATTGAGACACAAATAAATAAATATAAAACACAAAAAAAATAATTTTTTTCTTTCTCCAAAATTCCTAGATCCACAGAGATAAACATCTCTTGACTAGGAATGCCCCTACCCCCTTCCTCTGCCTAGCGACTTTTTGTTGTTTTTTCTTGTTTGTCACCTCCACCTGCCCCCCATCCCGACAAAGAGATTTTTTCTCATTTTCTCCTAATCATGAAGCTGTGATGCACTGTGGCTTCGACCGCATCTAGACGACCCTCATACTTTTTTCCTTTCGAATGTATTTGGACCTTATTGACCACTTCCCACTTTTACCGTGGGCACTCTTGATGATGCGCGAGCGGTTGCGGAGCGTGATAGGAGGTTCTCTGATACATCGACAGGATAAATGGGGGCAGTAGTTTATGGAGTAATGCTCATGACAGCTGACTGACAACAGAGCTCTATAACTTTCTATGCTCTGCTATCTCTTTCTACTACATCTGCCCTTTTACCGTGTGTTCCCTGCTATAAGACTCATCAAGGAAGAGGTACGGGAAGAGATCCTCTGAAAACGCCAGGTACCGATGCAGTTCGACAACTGGGAGGGGAGGGGACATATTGCACTTTTGCTACTTCCTTTCTACGTGTCAACCCATCCAGAGAGCCTTTTCATGGGCTTGACAGGTTTCACCATGGTGGATCGATGAGCCTGCTCCTGCTTCACAGGAGTTCACAGGTTTCAACAGTGTAGGGATGCAAACCGGACTAATGGGAAGTGCAAAACGCCCCTCCCCCTCCCTCGCCGCCGAACTGCGCCCCAAATACCTATTACCCAGGAAAACTCACGCTCAAAATAACTTGGCACTCACAGTCAAGCTTTCATTCCAGTAGGTAAGCAATACATGACGTTATTCAGATTGGTTACAATTTATGATGACAAAATAACAAAGAGGAACTGACTATTGGCCTTTTAACTTTTCCTAGAAAGTAGCAGTTATGTTACTCACGTAATCGGCTTACCCCGTTAATAACTGACGGCTATCTTTGGCTACCTACGCACATATCAGGTGTTATTCTGTTCACGTCGTCGTGAGTGCTCGTTGATCTTCTTAATGTCACCACAGCTCACCTCCGCTCATCCAGCAGTCGTCACTCATCGATGGCATCGCCTTTGACCGGTCCCCATGGCGACTAGACCACGTCTTACGGTGTTGTGAAATTCCGCAGCGGGGGTCTTATTTGGTGTTTGATCGTTTGAGGAGGGGTCGTATTCGCTCTGCAAAAATGGCCGCACTCCGCTTGCCTTTTTTACCCATTTCACCAAACATCCCGTTCGAACTATAATATTTGAAAAACATGCACGACTCTGAGTCGACAAAGAAAAACTTGAAAAAAATGAAAATGGTGGGAATGCTGGGGTGAATCTTTAGCGAGGTGCAAGAAGGCAGCGCAGGAGACGTATGATAGAAAAGGGCCCATGTCTTGCGACAGCGATCGCGCTTATCACGACCTCCTTCATCGCTGCCTCCAATACGACTCCCTTCAACCTGTAGAATCCCTGATTTATCTCTTATCACCTCGCCTTAATTGCATTTCCTAAAAAAAACTGTTGACTGAAGAGTACGCATGGGCCGGGGGGAGGTAAATAGTCTTTCAAAAAGCAGAGAAAACCCTACATATTTCCAACTGCTTGCCCTCTTCGAATACCGAACCTACCGAACCCATTCCCACGCCAACGACTTGAATAGACCCTCTCCCCTCTTAGGGATTCCTCAACGATGATTTAGACCGAGCAGGCTGTATCGTACATCGGGAATTTTCCAATTTTCCAGGGCACGTGCTGACGCTAGGAATTCCTACCAAATACGCTCCCCTCAATTTCCTCCCTCTGTACGATCCTCTTTACATGGCAGAGCCGATCACTTTACTGAATAGTATCGCGAAGCGGTGAGGGAGGGGGAGATCCCTTTTTCTCCTGCGATCGAAAACTACCACTTGTTGAGGATCCCCACATGCGACCTGGCCCATTATCAACGCATGGAAGAGTCGTTTTCTCCTTTTTCCACTCGACGATGCTATTTCTGATAGTTGATCAGCCTCCCACGGGACACGTCGTACTTTGGGAATCCCCAGAGAGGGGATCTGGAGGGAGAGGGAAGAGGTCGTATCTTTGAGCAGAATGTTTCCGGCTCTTGACTTTGCTGGGATTTTTCCGTTTCACCTGTTCCATCCATGCTATATATCGCCCCTCGCCGCAGTACACGGGATTCCTTTTCGGGGGGGGGGGGGGAGAGAACTGAATAATTTTTGGAAACTTGAATGATAAGAAATTGGGAGAGTTTCTGGGTATGGAAGGTAGGATGGGGAAAGGGGAGGTCGTACTAGAGGCGAATTTTGCAGAAATTTTCCTAACGGCCTTTTTCGTGCCCTGTTCCCGCCACTGGTCGATTTTTTTTTGGAGAATTGCTGTATTTTGGAAAATGTTCCTGGACATCATGGACTAAATACATCTATGGACTGGGCTAAGCTCTCATCTCTAAAAGTTCATCTTTCTGGTTGGTGCGTGGTGACCACTGACGTCACGCCTACACTTCGTCACTTAGCGCTCTAGCCTGTGCTCCAGAAGTGCCTGTGTGGTGTGTGTGTGTGCGTGAAGATGGAATGAGGAGACGCTGAGCAAATTGTGAACGGGGGCGTTAGAGTGAGCATGTTGGCGATGGATACGCCGACAAATGTCAGCGACGAGAGAATGCATGGATCTAGCGAGGAAGGCGGGAGAAGTTAGAGCTTGGCAGAAATCTCTTCCCCTCGCCCTGCTCCGCCGCATCTACCGCAACAGCACTGAGTTTGCCGTCGTCGTCGGGCTCCCTCGTCGTCGTCGCTAGCGCGCTTCATTGAGCCCCAGAGGAAGACGAGGACAACTTCGAGCCCCTCTGAGTTTCTGTGAGTGTGTGCGTCATCGACCTCAATTAGTATTTCTGTCGACTGAAAAAACATACACATACACAAGCGCTCACATTAAAACAAGAAAAACAGTGGGTGGGAAAAAGGGCGGGGTAGTTCCAATCACGCATTGTCACCAGAATGGAAGCGTGTCCGTCCAGCCTGTCAACCAGTTCTGGTTAGATATTCCTATTTCTGTTACACTAACCCGATTCCTTATTTTGTCAATTTAATTATTTGATTAAACCTCTCTGGCCCCTTCTCTCTAGCTATCATTCCGTTGTTCGCTCTGTTCTTCTCTAAATATTACGTCATCTTCAAAAGACTAGCTCGTCCCATCCCTGATTATAAGGGAACATTCCGGTCCTTGCACGAACTTGTACACCCTCTTTGTTCAGCCAATATTTGTTTTTTTATACACTTTTAATAAGCTTTTCTTTGTTCGCATGCCCCAAGGGCATATGCAGTGCTCGATTTTCTAATTGCAATCTTACCGTAGTAAGTTCAGAAACTTTTTTCTACAATATTCCCATAATCTGAATAATAATAGTATAATTAAATTGAGCTCACGAGGAATCTCGCTTGAATTATTGGATTCTATTAGTGCCCTAAAATGAAGCTTGTTTTTTATTTCGCTATTAGGCGCCTTTGTGCTTCAGCAGTACTGTATTTCTTTGCAGGACGTGTGGCTCTTTTTACAGGGGGAGAGCTTCTCGTTTATGTTCACGAACATGGGAATTTGTGAATTTTGCGGATAGCGCATGGCTAAGGAGGGCTTGGGGGGGCATGCTGATGGCATTAAAACTGTTCGTGTACGAGGACTCACCGTCTGACTGTCGTCTTGTGCTCTGCCTCTCCACGAGGGTACAAGGGCCAATGATGGCCTCTCAACACTATCCAAAATGCCCGCAAAGGTCCCAGTTCTTGGGGGGGCTTTTTGGGGGGTGGTCCTGAACCTCACGCTCTTTCAGCTCTCGTCAAATGATCCCTCGGTTGACTTGGGAGGTTTATTTGAGGGAAGCCGTTCTTCCCCGCCTAGCTTTAACCCCGCACAGATCTGCTACATTTCGTTGCAGGACCACCATACATTATAGTGGAAACACTAAAAATTGTTCGCGGGGAGGGGGCACTCTACGGCGCCTTTGTGCTCGTTCCTTACACAAGAATTAGGGTTTAGAGCGCAGACGATCAGAGTCGCCGAGGGATAGTCTCCCAGCGGAGATACGGCCTCCACTACGCCTCAGTCTTGGTAAGAGGAAGAGACACAGAGACGCTGCCTAAGCCCCCTCCTCGGACCTCTAAACCGTAATGGGGAATTATCTATTTATAAGTCATTGTCTATATATGCGTGTTTCCCCCAGATATCCCTGTTATTCCTTCAAAGGACTTTCTTATGACTCTGTTGGTGCAGGACATGTGTCATTACTATCGCGTTTACCGATTATCCCCGATTCTCTGAGCCCAGTGATCACCTTGCCTTCACTGTCATTGCCCTTTTCTTTGAATGCTTCACATCGAAGCTCCTATTGTTCTCTGAAAGTTTACCATGACCCTAAATTAAACCCTGAACTGATCAGGGCAGCGCCCTTTGAGAACATTTTCTACTTGCTCGTCCATTTTCCTGTGATGTACTTTCATTCGATGGCCTTATCTCGCTTTTGTTATCGCACTTACGTTCTCTATTTCCGATACTGTTAGACGTCAAACTACGTGCGTTGTGTGTGCATTCATTCGTGTGTATTCGTGTAATTGTACGTCGATTTCATTGTCTGAAGTACTTCCCCCTCCACACATGGTTTTTTCTTACAATTCTCGTTTCAGTTCAACTTACATCTTTCACTGGTGTGAACACACGAGCGCGCACATCAATGGGCCGTAAGAAGATTCAAATCACGCGCATTCAGGATGAACGCAATCGACAGGTTTGTGTGAGAGTTGTCCGTTTACGATGTCAAGTCAGAGACGCAGAGTAGGGCATGTTATAGTGACTGCGTCACAACTTTCATGGCTCAGTGAAGCACCGGCGTTTATGTGTTCAGGGGCACCACTATACTGCGTCCCTTCCCCGACCATGGCTCCACTTTAGAGCGCAGACGGTTGGAGACGCAAAAGATTACCTTTGTCTGTAGCGATTATGACCGCCTGCGCTCTAGGCCCAAGCTTTGGCTGCGGGAAGAGACGCAGAG
>MU966947.1:0-12692 GCA_036418165.1 Cooperia oncophora | reverse complement strand
GTGGTAAGCGAGGCCATTTGCCTCTACAGCACCCTGCACCCATGTGAATTATACCCGGTAATATTCAGTGGAAATAATTCAATAGAATTCCATTATGACGTTTCAACTGAACGCATACAAATATTGTTATGCAACGCTGATTACGTTACTCTTTGTTGAGTATTTGATTCCACCCACCCACTCTACTCCACAACTCATTTGGAAGGGATCAGCGTGCACATTGCCTCACGTTTGCCCTGACCTCTGGGAAAAGATTTTTCCCATCTGGGTGCTGCCTCGAATCGGCTTCCGCCTGGGCCAATCAGGTCTTCTAGTCAGGGCACTTGGTGAAGGTAGGGTGAATTCATCGTTAAATATGCCTCCTCCACAAATTTTCTGCTTTGGTACAACCCCCTCCACAACCGACCGATTCACTTATCACTCCCAAAAAAGGGTATACGAGAAGACAATCATAATCCGCCACGCTTATGGGCGTCGCGTGCGACGTCGCGCCTGCAAATGACGGTGTTTCTAGATCGTAGGTGGCGACAATAGACAATATAGCCAGAAATACCCATCAATCTCTATGACGTCGTATTCTGCATGAAGTTCCATGCTCCAATCGACAGGCTAATGCGAACTGAGAAAACGCCGCGCCCACCGCCGCGCGCGACGGAGCGGCAAACAATGAGTCCTGACTGCCTCCCCGAAAACTGGCGGCGAACTCGAGGCGGAGGAGCTTGACATCTACTGAACAACCCGGCTATCGGAAGTGGTAGCTTTGCTGCGGGACAGACTAAGGCGAGGAGGTCTTCCGTGAAATCGGATAGTTTTGGTGCGAATGCCGCGCACGTGACTCCGTTTGCAATGTCTCGTCGCCACAACGTGAAATCTAAGGGACACCTATACGAAGGCTCGAGCTAAGTGACCATGCTATTTTTCATGGCTCCGGATGGTCATTTTAGCTTTTCTTGGCCAGCTAAGATCACCAAGATTGGTGGTTGAGCCAGCAGACTTTTTTGGGTTTTTTTTTTCAAACTGGCTGCATTCGAATGAGCCAACTGGGGGGGGGGGACCCGTTCAAGTGCAATATGCTTGTGTTATGGACTTTCTCTGAAAGAGGCTTGCCCGCTATGTTTTCTTTGCAGTCGTCAATCATAGCAAGATGGCTGTGGCCAGGATAGGGTTCTCGAATCGATGAGTGCATAACTTTTTTCCACGAGTGACTTCGGCCACTGGGCCTAACTCACAGATTTCGACTGAGTAAACGACCAGTGATGTCGAAACGAGACCTAATGGCTTCACCTAGATATTAACCCAAGCATGGGAGGGAGGGATATATGGGGACTCCGGCGCAGTTCGGCTTTGTGGGGGCATTTTGCTGGCTCTCATCGAGCACTGCCGATGCTTCTTGCAGACGTGTAAATTTCTGTCAAGCTGTACATTAGCAGGTACTTCGTTTACACTTCCAAGACTGCAGGTCTAACGAGAGGTGAAGTGTAATTTAACAGGAGTTGGCGAAAGTTCAAAATGCCCCTCTCAGGCCGAACAGCGCCGAGTATTCCAGCTGGTGCCCCGTGACGGGAGCAAGTTTCACCAAAGGTAAACCTTGAACCCTGTCTGGCTATCGTAGCAGGCTACATTTTGTTGTAGCGACATAGTTTCGAAACAGCTACAAACCTATGAATACGTATGTAGCGTATGATATGAATGTGATGTGTGTGATTATTGACAACCCGACGATCAATTTGCTCGGCACAACTGTCGCCATCGCCGTCGGCGGCGGTGATGGCGGCAGCCGCAGCCGGTGAAAGAACGAGCAACGCGAGCCGCCCAAGCGTAGTAGATAAGTGGAATCTGACGCGAGAAGCATGCGACAGAGGAAAGTCACAGTTAGCCTAACGGAAACCTAGAATTATCCCTTCGATACGCGCCAATGGCGAGAAAATTTCTCACTGAAGGGCAGCCACGGCACAACAGCGCGGGTAACTGGCACAATCCCTCGAGCAATGGGACTGTCTAATCCGCTCATGTCCGAAGATATAAGGGTGATTTGGAAATCCTGGAGCTATGGAGTAAAAACGAGTAGCACGGTTCAGTCATCAATGGGACAAACCGATCTCGGCGCTGCTCGGCTTGGAAGGGCCTTTTAGTACTTTCGTTTGTCCCTTCTGTGAGTTCCTGTTGAACTACTCGTCTCACCTTGGTAAGACCTGTAAATTCTTGTCAAGTTTGAACAAGTTCTCGCTATTGTACACCCTCACAGGGTTTGCAGGTTCCTCTAATAGACGTCAGTTATCGAAAGGACAAGGAAAATGCAACCGCCAGCGCCGAACTGGCTCTGACCTTCAGTATGACTGAATAGTCCTCGCTTAAAGCTTACCATTCTTACTCGCTAATTAGTACCCATGGTGAGCTCCTCAGATTGCTACGGTCCCCAATGAGATTTCCACGGCTCCAATGTAAAAAAACCTTCTACATGTCCTCCTCGTTCAGCCGCTGCCTTAAATATGACCCCTCTCAACCCCGCAATCCGCCCTCATTTACTTTTTTACCTCCGATTGCAATCAACCCAAAAACCGGCACAATTCGGCTTGGTGTGGGCCACAGTTGGTACTCAGTGAAGCTTGCACAGGCCTCCTTGTGAGGACCTGTGAATTCTTGTGAAGAACTGGCTTACTTGAACCGTTTTGTAGCTTCACAAGATTCTACAGGTCTCGCTAAAGTGCTAAATACCCCTCCCAAGCCGAACAACGCCCAGAAACCTATCCTTTTTCAGTTATTCCTCCAAGGTCCTGGATATCATTTCCCAGCTAAGACTCATCCTGGCAAAATTCCGTTCGAGTAATTGTTGGCAAATATTGATGCATACTGTTTTATAATACTAATTAATGTTATTTTTTATATGACATTATTCCAATTACTGCGAAAAACGATCAATATTGTTTTGTAGATATGCGTCAACTGATATGGACAAAGTGTTGCTCAAATATACTGAATACAACGAACCACATGAAAGTCGTACAAATTCGGACATAATGGAGGTAAGCCATGAGGTTATAATAATTCATTGACTATTGGAAGCTTCTTCATAGGAATTTTGACGCAGGCACTTTTTGAGCCAGCACCACCCTATCAACCCTTCCAGTCAAGAGCCATGTAGTGTACCACCCGTCCCTACACATAGGATAGCAATTTCCTATGGATTAGTGGTTTTTATCAGCCTATCCTGCGAACTTTTGAGGGGGGCAAGACGTAGAACATGCCATTTTGTACATGGTTATTTTTTATTATTGATTAAATATTATAGAAGAATACATTATGATGATTTTCCGCTTTTAAATTCACTTGTCAAAAAAAGAATAATGTATTCTTCCTTCAGCATAGAATTTGCTCTTGAAAACGATTTGGCTCATATAATGGGGGGGGGGGAGCATATTGGTCGACGAGTCAGTTTCTGGCCTGTGGAAATTCTTTCGAGCTCTGAAAACTTTTCCGGTTGTCGATTTTTCCCGATCCCCCCCCCCGGTGGAGGCGATTTGGGTTATCGTACTGACGTGCTGCACTGCAGTTCTCGCATCGCTTCTGAACTTGGAAAAGAGGCTTGGCAGATCTGGGCGGGTTTAAGTCCGAGACCCGATCTCCAAGCCAGGCGGTATAGCTGTTCACTGCGGATGCTAAGGAGTGTTAGGGAGGAGGGGCAGGTTCGGTGCGGCGCCAACCCCTTTCTTCATCAGATGTGGGCGAAACCAAGCGAGAACAGTTGCTGGAAAACAGGCTAGCGCCGTACCAAACCATGCCCCCTTGACACGCCCCCGCATCCGCGCCGAACAACACTGTAAGCGCTGTCGCTTCTCACTACACCCCACCCGCGTTCAATTTAATATATTTTTCTACTACTCCTACTACTACTACTACTTACTGCATAAAACACTGTCATGCTCTGAATAGGGATGGCACAGTGGCAAGTGAAGCCGCTCACCAAGTGCTCCCAGTTCGAGGAATATGTCTTGGATCGACTCCCTGAAGCTAAACGAGCCCTTCATCCCCTCAGGTCGTTTAGTTATGTAGTTGTACAGTTGTACAGTCTCCGCTGAAAATGGAAATTCTTTGCCTTGACTAATAAATTCAAGGGGAGTTCTGGGAGTTTGCAATAATCGACCCTTGTAATCACCACTGCAGGAATACCGGCATGGGTCCTTGAGTTTTCGATCTTTCCGATCAGAAGATCGAAACCACTGATAGTCTTCCCATATCGATAAATTCTACATTACTCAGGTGCATCTCGTTCAGGGCGGATGAAGGGGTGTTTGTGTCAGGCAGGATGGGTTTGGCGCGGCGCGAAACCCCGTTGTTAAGCGAGCAAACGACCGGACGGTATCAGACCCTTCGTATAAGTTATTTTTCACCAGTTGTTGTCGCTTACCCGCTTGTAGAATCGATTTGGCGGCGCGCCAAACCCATCCTGCCTAATACGCCCCTCATCGGCAGCGAAAATGATGACCGTATTTTTAGCCTGTTTTCTTTTGTATTCAACAAGTTAACGGTTCTGTCCGTTTCAGGCTCTCCAACGAAAGGAGTCCAAGCATGGCGGTGGTGGCGATTCAGATGACGATAGTCCTGGTCCATCTACACCGATGAACGGTCACGCATCAGTCAACGTCAACGATCAACAACCACCTACAGTTGCACCTCAACCGCCAGCTGCTGCCATTCATCCGCTCTACACCAATCTCTTCCTTCATCCCCAGTACCGTCCTCGCCCTGAACCCACCAAACAACACATCGATTTCCCCACTACTAGTTCATTTCCGTACGAATCCACAAATGCACCGTCACTACAGCAACATCCTTTAGCTGCTGCAGATGCTGATTGTGAACTGGTAGCGCCACGGTCCACAGCTGATCAGCCATTGTGGGCCGCTGCGCTACAGCATAAACCGCCACAACAGCAACAGCAGCAGCAACAACAGCAGCAACAGCAACAACAACAGCAATCCCCGTATGTGAAGTTAGAACCGCATAGTCCACCGGAAAAACGGCAACGTTTAGCCACTGCTGCATCCGATTGGCGACCACAGCAGCTGACATGAATTTCATCGGCTTTTAGCGGGTGGGTTTCGGATTTTGAGCCGTTCTAAATCGTGTGCATACCCCGGCGTATTGAACACCCCCAAAGTCGATCTAACCCTTCAGCCCATCGCTTCGTTTTTCATCTCCTTTCTCGTTTTTTTTTGTTCGTCTTTGCTGTATCTTTCTTATTCTCTGGGCGTGTCATTATCATCATCAAATCTCCCATTCTCATCCGTTCATCCCTGACTTAAAGACACACTCTAGGTTATTTGGTCGCGTTGTGGGCAGGTTCACTGTTTCAGAAGTGTGGCATCCTTGCCATTTTAAACTGCGTAGCAATAATGCTTGAAGCTTGTTGGCCTGGTTTCTTATATCTCCGCTCATCGCTCAATACGCAACACGTACACCGCAACCACGCCATACGGTCAATTACATCTGAAAAACGGATGTATGACCAAACCCACATAGTCCGTCATGGAGCCTTAATTCTGCCTGAATTGGTACGAGTGTCGCTCCTCCAACGGACTAAGTGACACACTTCGAGATTTATCCGCGCAATACGCCACATGTTACGACCTGACAGTTACGATTGTCTTGTCTGTCTTCTCAGTAAAAGCGCAGACAAGTAGAGCGTCTGGCTATGGTTTGGCCCTGTGGCGTGGTTGTGATGTGCGTATGGCGTATTGGGGATGGGCAGAGAAATACAAGAAATGCTGCTTTCACAAGCTTCTAACTTCATTATAACATACTTTCAAAGGAATGTTGCAATTCTCCTGCGAACCTGCCCTTTTCGCACGGGAAAATCATCCCTAGATGTGTCCTAGAACCTGTAAACGCGCTCTTTCCGCCCTTCCTACCCCCACCTCACCCTTTCCAAGCCCCGGTCTCCCCTTCCCGTGTCCCCACACACAACACATCCCGGTCTATGAAATCGATTCTATTCCGTCTAGTAGGTTTACATTTGTTTGTAATCTGTTTTGAGAAAGAGAGAGAGAGATAGAAATATCCCTCCTCTTTTCATGTATAATTACGATGCTCCGTGTCCAGTATATTATGTGCGAGTGTGGAAAAATTATAAGATTATTAATATAAAGTTTATGAAAATTATTCACACTTCATTGTATTTGCATACATGACAAAAAACATGAAAATTATTCACACTTCATGTATTTGCATACATGACAAAAAACAAAGAATGAACAGAAAGTGGGAGAAAATTATGGACAAGGAGACACATCTATGGTAACTAAACCAACACATAATCGAACTTTTTACTCACTCATTCATTACTCCTTATCTGTGCTCTACCAATCAATAAACTGATTCAAAATGAAAAAGGAACATACACGTGTCAATCAATAATCGGTGAAGAGCAGGAAAAAAATAGCAGGAAAATTATACAGATCTCACTCATCACATTCACCCATGCACACATACAAAGTTCGACCATTTTTTTACGGTCAGACGCTAGCGAAGGAGGTAACACTTTGATTTGTATGAGGTGTAGTCGCACGCACGCACGCACGCACGCGCATCGCCCCCAAAAATCGATTGGATCAATCAATAACGATAAAAATACCTCGCGCAAATATCTAGCTAGTCAGAAATGTTTTTTAGGTGACTTACACAGCTATTCCAGTAGCAGCAGTTCTTATTTGGCACATCGACCACTGAAAATGCTAGGCGCTACGCCAATTTTGAGAGAAGGGACAAGCTATATTGATTGCCGCGTTAAAACTGGCGCCAAATTTTGGATTCACTTATACCTGCCAGGGCGGATAATTAGCTGCAACTGGGATACCTTTATTAAAACTCAGAATTTCTGTCCTAGCAAATATGAACTAAACACAGTAAAAGTACTCAAATAATGAGTATCAAGGTGAAAGAGCTCTAACGGTACGTTGGGGGCGATCACTCGCTAGCGCCTCCATATCCTTTTTAATTAATAAAGCCTTAGCTTAGTGGAGACTAGGATCTATCGGTGACTATGGCCGTCTGCGTTCTAAGCTTGAGCCTTTTTTTGGGTGGAGAAGGAATACAGAGGCGTGACCGAATACCCTCCCCCCCCCAAACTACGTTAGCGCCGGTGGAAGCGTGCATATCATCGGAAGCTCAAAACACCATTTCAACCGGCTACATTCAGTACGACTGACATACAGACAGACAGTAACATCGAAATAAACTGCCCGAATTCACTGGGTCAACGGAGCGTTACCACCGCTACCGTTGGTGAATTGGTTCTGTTGAACAAGGGAGGCCAGCACCTGTTGCAGGTTCGAACCAGCAGGGAACGTTGGCTGCTGTTGTGGAGGCGGTGGTGGTGCGGTGGCTGTGGCATAGTTGAAAGATAAACCCGTAGGATTGTTCGTCGCCTGATAACGTCCAATCAGACTCCCCAGCGACTGCTTGTACGCCGCCGTGAGCGACTGCTTGTACGCCGCCGTGAACGATGCGCCAGCGTTCAGCGTGCCCGTCGGCGGTGGCGGGTATTGCGGTCGTGAAGCTGCCGGTTGACTCCATTGCGACTGGTGATAGTACGACAGTGCACCGCTGTTGTTGTAGATACTCTGCTGAAATAAAGAGAGTTAAAAATGCTAACCAAGTGTTGTTTTCATTATTAATTGTAAAACTGTTAACCAAAGCTATAAGTTTATGCATGGATGGAGTCAAGCCTTACAGTTGTGCCGCCCCACCAATAAGGAAGGCTCATTACTAGGCATGGCCACGCCCATACGATCAGCGTGAAATGTGTTTAGGTAAAGTAAGGTAGTCCGAGTGCTTGCGGAATTCCACTTCAGGAATTGAAGTGGAAATGGGCAAAACTGAAGATTCTAACCACATTCAAAACACGCGATCGCGATCGTTGCAAGCGGATGGTTGTTGCCAACGTCACTGATGGAAGGACTGCAAGCCACATCCGCACTTATCCCTTCCACCAATGTCGCTGGCGACAACCGCTCGCCCCAGTAATCGTGCCCACTACCTTAATACAACCCCAATCAATTACTTGAGGTTCCCCACTTTACGGAACTCAAAGCAGGACGGACAGCAAGATACTAAAGATCTGTCAGGAACAAAAGCAACGATATAAAGCAATGATCATAAAACTAAGCAACGCGATGAGATTTCAAAAATCTATGGACCATGGTCGTGAGGAGACCCACCCAAAGTGGGCGGAGCTTTCCCCCATCAAGTCACTCTCTCTTGTCTTTCTATTTCCTGCAAGCACCTACATACAAATGAGGATTCCAAGTAAGGCACGCCATAGCGCTGGGGAAAATTCTTCGCAATACTAACCCTCACTCCGCTTCAAATCCTTGGGCGAGCGGAAGGAAGAGCCGAAGGAGGGGAGGGGAGGGGAGGGGAGGGGAAAACAGGCATCCTACCAGCTATAAAATAGCGAAATTTTGACGCCGGCAGCCGAACCCCCTCTCCCAGTCCTTCCACCAGTGACACTAGCAACAACCGCCCCTTGGCAATCGTTTCCAATGCCTCTAAACTGGAAAAATACAATTCCTTCGAATATTCAGCTACCGAGCAAGCCCAGCAAACATAGATCTTATTGCTACTATCTATCATTATTTCCACTCATTTTTTTGAAATTATCAAAAGAAAATCTCATCAGGAGAACCAGTAAGAAACTTACATGACCAGCAAGTACACTATGCGTTTGAATTGTTGGCACTCGACCTGGCATCACCCCATTGCCACCATTAGCCATCGTCATCGTGGAGGTTGGAGCAGAAAAGGCGCACGTGGGGGACGATGACGATAACACTGTTATTGGCGACGACGAATTGTTACATGTCTGAAGACGAACATTGAAGCTCATCTCTCGCTAAACATATTTCATTCCACTCGTTCATAAAAAATAGTTGTGAAGGTAAAGACTTCAATGAAAAGAATCTTAACCAATATGAATCTAACACTTCACTTCACTTCGCCGTGAAGCCCTCATTGATGGTATCACTAGCAGGTTACTGTTAGCGCAGTAATGCTTCAAAGGCAAGAGGCACGACACTGGAGGGGGGGGGGGGGGGTTGCTGCCAATATCACTGGTGATGGAGGGCTGCGGAAAGTTTGAGCGCACCGCACTCCGGCCCTTCACCAGTAACGTTGGTAGCAACCGCCCGCACCTAGCCATCGTGCCCATGCCTTCTGCTTCCATTGAAATCGCTCTACTTTACAGACGACCGCGCTCGATTTCATGGAAGAAAACTAGTTATAAGACGCTGTCAACCTGAAAATATTTGGCAATTTCCCACGGTCTGCAACACGTTCTCCTCACAGAATTTTTGCTAATGGATGGATATTTTGTCGAAACCGTCCACTCCAAGTCTGGAAGCGAGGGTTGTGCAAGGGGAATGGTCGGCATCGTCCTCGGACCATCTGAAGCAGCGTGCAGACTTTGCGACGGCAGCGCTTTGGTCGCGCGTTCAACGCGATCGATGCAGTCGAAGCAGTCGGCTCGCCACCGAAGCACTGCCGTCGCGAAGTCTGAACGCTTCTTAAACAGTCCAAACAAGTAATAGAAGTAAGTGCACAAAGAACGCGGACGATGCTAACCATTTCGCCCACCCATGCGCCAATCCCCACATCGAAAGTGTTCCGGTACAAGGGCGGGATATGAATAGTCTGTGATTGGTTGGTAAAGGTAGTCCACCAATCAGGAACACGCTGGGCACACGCTGCTCCATTGAAAACCAAGATCCGCGCCAGTTCCATGGTTGCGGGCATCCAACTAATGTGTCTTCCTCATGGGCACATCCAGCCTTTTTCCGTGCTGGGAGGTAGGCGGTCGAAGGCACAAGTGTTGGGCGTCTCCGCCCACACGACCAGCGCGTACTGTGCGTTCAAGGCTAACTACAGTCAACTGTGTTGCTAATCATTCCAATGTTTTGGTACAGCGTTAAACACGCCGTTTTCAGGAATGCCTGTAGGTGTGCTGACAGAACAATTTACGGTATTAATTTTTAGTTTTCCAGTTTCTTCTCGGTAGTTTTTCATTTCTAAGGCTAGTAATGGGTCAGGAAAACAAGAACAAGTTAGTATTTTTATTGGAAACATCACTATTTCCACCAAATATCTAGTTCTTTACTCTTTGGTTAAAAAGACGAGTTTTCAATTTTCCATTTCTCAGGCACATTTCATCTCTTACCTGCAAGTGCCGAGTTTCACCTTGACTTTTGGATATTTGAAAAAAAATGACCACGGAAAAGCACTTACGTTAGATGGCGGAGGAGCAGATGGTCGTGGTGGGCTGTCATCGTCCAGAATAATGATGGAACTGTCACGAGAACGAGGCGTTGGTGACAATGGTGGATTGGACGTGGAGTGTACCGTATTACTATCAACTATCGACGCACGAATAGCTCTTTCAACTGCTTGTTGTTCATCATCATCCGAATCAGAAAGCACTACAAACAAAATATAGATATTGATCGTGCCACAAAAACTTGATCGCAATCGAACTTGAACCAACCAATAATGTCGTCATCGTTGACAGCCTTTGCCTTTGATGAAGCAGTACCCGTTCCAGAACCACTCGCAGCTACACTGGCAGATGGTTTTTCGTCGATTGTTGACGCATCGTCCGAGTCCACGTCAACGCACTCGGTTTTCACTGTTCTATAGGAGCCGTCCACCAATAACTCCACTTCCACAGCTCCAGTATCGACGTTTGAGAGGATGTTTTGGAAATAGCTGAAAAAAGGCAGAATAAGGTGAAATCAGCACAGTCCACCCTATGACCCAAAGGGCGGCTATAGTGGCAGTCGCGTCTGAAACCACCAATAAGTCAATCCACAAAAAGGATCACAACCGATTTCAGTTCGGTTCGCTGCGGATGAAGGAACGTGCCTGGCAGAATAGGTTTGGCCCGGCGCCAAACTCTTCTCTACCAGTTGTTGAAGCCAGTAAGCCAAACAGTTAGTGGGAACGCTTAATGAAAAAGACGATGCGGTTTTTCGCTTGCTCGCTTCGATAAATGGGATGGAAAACGGATTTGGCGCCGCGCCAACATCCCGCCAGACACACCCCTTCATCTACGCGAACAGGACTGCACCCCGACCCGGCTCAAGCAGAGAATCGGTGATTTAACCATGAGAACTCACAAAAAACACTAGGCACAAATCAATTCAACTGATTCTTCTGATCGATGTGTATCAAGCTCGTTTTGCGGACTCCTCAATGTCAAGCTGGGCGGGGTTAACGAAATCGATTCGTATCTCATCCGTTTTTCCAATCCTCTCAAAACGTCAAGTATGAACCGGTAAGGTAACGTAGGCGTCAGCTGCCCTCCCCTCCAATAATTCCTCCGCACGGCTAAAGTCTTGTTCGCAGCGGATCGAAGGAAAGCTTTCCGACGGAATAGGTTCCGCGCGGCGCCATACTCGTGCTCTACCAGCTGTTGAAGCCAGAAAGCGACAAAAATTGGTGGAAAACGATTGATACGAATCCTGCTACAACTTGTTCCGCTTGCTCAGCTTTAATACCACGGTGTAAAAGGGTGTGGGCACACATTCCGGTTTGAAGACGCCCGTTCATTTGCAGCGAACAAGTCTGTGGTTATTCTCAGCGCGACGTTCAAGTCAAGATCAAATCAAGTGAAACATTGATTCCGGAACGCGCCAAGGATTGAGGCCCAACCAGCTCTGGAAAAAATATTGCTGTTGTAGAGTCTAGGATATTTATGTTCCGTTTGACCTAGTGCCATGTATTACTTGTACGCACGCTGTTCGACAGATAGGTCAGCTACGAAAGCTGTACACTATTCACGGCCTGTTATATGACCCCTGGGACTGTACGCGGAAGCAGGAACTGGTGGACCAAAAGTCTTAGCTTCCATATCCCAAATTCCACCATTACGCTGAGCGCTCACAGTTTCAGAAAGCAGTTGTTATGCGAAGAGAGGAACACCATGGCATACAGCTATGAAATCGGAGCCCTCCCCGAGTTTCCAGCCATTCCTTTTTTTCAAGGAAGCGCTGTGACTGCCAATTCCGAACCTTCACACAATCTAATCACGAGAACATTTCGTCTTTCACCTTGGGAAATAAATGACCAGTAAACTCTCGAAAGAAGAATGACATCAGTCATCTCGAGATTTCGTCGGTGGTTTTGCTATCAACAGCCGTCCTTTTCGGAATACTGCAAGGAACTCGAATACCAATCAATCTCTACGGTGCTGCTCCCATAGCAACGCACATCCAAAGCATATGCATGTTAGAAATTGCTACTCTGGCAATATAGAACGAATGCAGTCGAGGCACAAAGCGACTGCTCGTCCAAAAATTCTACCGCTGCGTCCTGCCGAGCGCCTACGCAGTCGCAGGTGTGGAAAACAATGGCGCCAAGGGACGCACGCTGCCGGGACCCAGTCCATCAAACAGGTTCAGTCAACTAGCTAGGATATGCTGATTCGCGTCCGATGCTGCGCCTCTAAAACGATAAACTAAAGGACCACCACTACTGCTACAGGCCGCCTCATCAACAATTTCTAGAGCGGTCCTACAACAGCACATTATCCTAAAAATACTGCATAAACACGTAGTCGCCTCTGCAAATGGAGTGACAATTTGTCAATACTCTGTCCCACTTCACGTCATTAGCGCTGCAAAAAAGAGTTCATGCAAAACTCC
>MU966946.1:0-11656 GCA_036418165.1 Cooperia oncophora | reverse complement strand
CCCTGTCGAGGATGAGAAAAATAGAATGTTGTGCTTACGGTCAAAAAGACGATTCTACCGCAACAGCTGTGCATCGAATGCGCAGTCGCGGAGCGGTCAACTTACTGGATACTGGTGCGCATTGGTTTGATGCGCAGCCAGTGTTCCGTTCTGCCGCAGCCTGCTCAGTTCTAACCCTAGGGGTGGCTGCTGCGGCTCAGTGACATCCCTTTTCAAACTTGTTGTTGTTAACTCGCAATCAGTCGGGGTGGTGTCAGGAGGGGCGCGGTGGGCCCGCCCCCACTGAGTTTGTCGGTTAGTGATCGAGTTAAGAAGAATCAACCCATCCTGGAAACACCGCGGGTGGGTTCACTCCATCCCAACCGCCCTGTCTGATTGCGACGATATCAACTGCAGCCACGGTTCTGTTTTCGTACGAACCAGGAGAGCAATCCAACTCGCAGTTATTGCAAAATGAACGGTAAATGCATGTACTACAGTCTTGTCCCTAAAAAATTGAGCTCTCAGTCAGAATTGAGGGCTGTTTTTTAAAAGTGCAATGGGACGCGCACTTTCAGTGCACCCAATCAGATCCTTATAGTAGTACAACTACACGGAACTTTTGTGGAATTGAGGGAATTTTGTGTGACTATTTCACAACAATGCGGCGCTGGCGCAGTCCGGCATCCCTTGACGCCTGGTAACCATTTTTGATCATTTGTGCCCCTTTTATCAAGTAAAGTAAAAATGAAGTAACTTCATACTACTTAAATTCGCTGATACTCATTGAGCGAATTTTGTTATTTACTGGACCAGCTGGGATTTTCACTTGCTCGTTCCCTCGGAAATTTTTCTGAGCAGCTAGCTTCACGATCCCTGCAAACGATGGGCCATGTGAAGAGGCGTGAGTTGTCTCCCCGGCAGAAAAGTTCTTCGCGACATTTGACTCACGACTCAGGATGGCGCCGGTGATGGTCTACGGACAACTAAAACTCAATCCCTTTGATGACGTAACTTCCTGTTTTTTTCAGCGCTCTCGTGGGCATGGCGCTTTGCGACCAATCTGTCCTTTCACACTCCAGCTTCTCACGCATAATCAGTGGCTCATCCACCGGGGCGGAACTAAAAAAACTCTTTTCCTGGCTTGCGACACACTTTTTGCACCTTTCGATGCCTTGAAAGTAGCTCCTCTACTTCTCTCGGGTCTAACCTTTCGCAGCAGGGCCCCCACCAAAAGTTTTAGTTGCTTCAGCGTATCACGTCCTTGATGGGAAGGTCCTCTTGACAGCGCTCCAATCCATGCCCGGTTACACGCCCTGTCACTCGCAAGAATAGTAACAGTATTTCTGCTCAGGTTCGTTTTTAGAAGAAGTAGGGAGCGACATAAGATAAGCAAACTTTACGAAGGTTGTCAAAGTACAACGCGGCGCTCATCCTCTGCGCTATCAATGCTTGCTGTGAATGATTCAACGCTTTTTATCCCTTCATCGATGGCTCTTCATTCAACATGACAACATTCCTGATTGGCAACATCGTGTCAAGCACCATAAAAACTGAAGCCCTCATTCATGGAAAGCAGGACATTGAAGTCCAAAAATTAGGTGGTATTTACTTGGAGAAGTCTGATCGAGCGGAAAAGCTGTTCAAAGGGCGTTGATAGATTCTATCTGATTAGCCTGACACATGAAAATGATAGCGATGAGCGAAATGACGGAGTGTGAAGTTAAAGAAAAAAGGTTGGGAGATAGGAACGCATTTTTCAATATCTAAATATCTCTGTCTGCGACCTCGTTCATAATACAATTCATAGCAGCTGAAGAAAATCGAACCCCCCCCCCTGAATTTCAAAATTAAGTTGAAGAAAATATTTTTTTCTTGCTCTGGCACGTTTTTACTTGCTGATTTTTCTTGTAATCTTCAACCTTTTTTTTTGCAACTCCTGTGTTCTTTCGCTTCATAGCTGTTATTGATATAAGAATGTCTTTCTTGTAAACTATTATGCCGCCATTCATGTTATTTGAAATAAATAAGCAAATTGTAGCTAACTTGGGGCTTAATTTTGGCTGTTGGCATTTGAAATTTTTAATTTCTCAGTTCTGTGTTTACTAGGCACTCATGATCAAAATTAGCCCAAGTTTCAGTTCATAACTCGCTACCACTACATGGGAAGATCCACGGGATCTACCGCCTGGTTGGGAGCAGGTCGACGATCCTGAATATGGCACATTTTTCGTCGAGTGAGTGTTCCCATTGCTTTCTAGAATTGGCGCTATTCTTCTTGCGATTAGGAGTGCATATTTATGCACCCATGGACAACGATTTGAACAGTATGCCATGGTGCGGAATGATATGAAAATTTATTTTGACAACGTGGCCCGGAGCTGATGAATCATTGCAATTAGAACGTTTCCTGTAACTTCAACGTAGTCCCCTTCCAGCTAGGAAGTCCACTATCGGCCAAAATGTAGCGATTTGTTCATCAGAAATTGATGCTTTTCTAGACTCTTTGGATGTGCAGAATTCGTATAAGACAGTAAATTTGCTTTTTACAAAGTAGTAAGTAGTATTTGAAAGTAGTAGTATTTGAAAAGAGTATAAATAACCTAGGAAAGTTATCTCACTGAAGCACATAAGCTTCTGCGCCTTGTACTGCAGCCATTGACTGAATGAATTCGGCGCGGCGGCAGAGCATGCCGTACCACGAGCGGGCATGTTCGTCTGCAGATTCTTTCTTTCTCACACTTTTCCGGAGCTTCCGCAACTGATTTCCCGAAATTCATCAGTTTCTCCAAGAACTACTGCCGTCTATTGGGGTAGAGGGAAGTATCCAGCAACCGAAAACATTTCTGATGGCAGCAATTACGATCCCCTCTCTCCAGCGACCAAGTGAGACCTCTTGCTGGGGATTCCCAACATACGACGTGCCCTGATCACAACCGCACAGCTGGAAGATCGCTTTTGACCCTCATAAACCGAGTTTTTCCCCTCCAAAGTCACCTGTTTCATAACAAGGGAGGAGCGATAACGAATAAACCCATTTGTCGCCCAAGTTGGTACTGAAAGTGCTTCTGGGATACATGATGGAATTTAAATGTGGAACCCATTCCATAAGTACTGGCCAGCACCAAATCGCAACACCGTCCATAGCCGTATTAGACTTCTTTGTGCTTCGTGATCGCTCGAAATGAAACTGGTGTCAACTCGTTGCCATAGTTTGTTTATTTTTTGAAATGTCGACGAGAGGTTGCAAAATGTTGCCCCCCTATCCTCATGGAATAGCCGAGATTTCTTGTTGCCATTATGTTAGGCTTTGATTGGTAGTATCTATGGTTTTCCGAAGGTATGTGGCCTCATTACTTGGAAGTAGCTGCATCTGCGAAATGCCACCTGCTAAAGGAGAATCGAGGAGAGTCAATAAATCATTGAATAGGGGTTTTTGAAAGCGCCAACAGTCGTTTCGGGACCATTTTTCTTACGACGATGGCTTGCGGAGCTTGACGGAAACCATCTGGCAGAAAGAAGAGGAGATGGCAAAACAGAGAGAAATATAGTGAAGGGCATTGAGAATCAACAGTGGCCGATTGCCGCCGGTGATCTGTCAAAACCACACCGCAAACAATATGATTGATAGCAGTAGACATGGCTCGTTCCATTAGATGAGGGATTCATGAACTGATGCTTCTTTCCACGGCAACTTCCCTATTAATCTTCTTCTTCACTGTTTCGCTTTTAACGTTCCTTTTTTGGTGAGTGTTCTGTTTTATTACGCAGGGGAAACCTTTTTGTCAACTTTAGCAGATTTACGACTTTACAATTTTTAAAATGTCCGCATTCATGAAGCAAACGAGGTGTACAGGAAATTGGCGCTTCCTACCAGGACAACGTCCTGCGGTTCTTCCGAATGTCGTTCGAATCAATAATCCTTTGTACATACTGTCTGAACGGAACGGTTCGCGTTACCTAAAGAAAGAGAAATATGATTGAGTGAGAAGGTATGAGTTCCACAGTGAGCGAAAGTTTGTGGCGATTTCAGCGCGGGAGTTGTCAGTATAGGAGTTAGAGGCAGTTGGCATAACAAATCCCTGAAGACGAGTAGGATTAATGCGCCTGGCAAGGGCGAAATTCCGCGACTCTGAGAAGGCACTGCGCAGTGCCTTTTCCAAGGAAGGTACCCTTATAAGGGCCCTACCAAGCTACAACATACCGACCTCGACGTCCACCACGCCCGCCCGCCCACAAATGGACGACTGTTCCTAACGCTCGTATTGTTTCATTTGCTGAGCAAATTATGAAGCGAACCAAATTTTGAGTATAAAGCGGCGCGATTGCGGCCATTATATAGATTACAGACATTTGCCTATCTTCGCGTAGCGGTTATTGGCAAGATCCTCTGGAAACTCGTCGATATTATTTGTAGAGTCGTTCGAAACAAAGCTTTTTCTTTGCGAAATTTTGACCATTACACTGCCTTCTTATGCGCCATTTTCCCCCCACTATGATTCACGCTGCTCTAGCATTGGCTGAAGCACCAAATTATCGTGCATACGCCTTCTTTAAGGCGCTGAGCTGCTCCAGTGACACCTGCCTTTTTCCACTGGTTCGGCCTCCAACTCCGCCTCCAGGCTCCGCCTTCCAGCCAGAAGCGACGCTGTTGAAGAAGTAGTTTTAAGTAAATGATACACTGCCTTCTGAGTTCACAGGGTTGATTACAAGGATCAGCCACTGGACCGCCAAACACGCATTCCGCCTTTTACCCGTGCGTTGTCAAAGTTGGGGGGTCTTATCAAAGCGTCTCCGCGTTCCTTTTCATTTTCTCTCAACGAGCACCTTGAGTAACTTCTTCTTCATATTTGCCAGATTGACGACCTGAGCCCTTATCGCGGCCCTAACATTTGAGAGATATAAAACAAAATCGTAGACCGTCTAGCCCTGTAGAACTTGTATATTCCAAAGCACACGCAGGAAATCCACAGTGATTCTGAATGGAAATAGGACGCTAGGAGCATTGAAAAAACGCATATTTAACGGAGAGCTGTGCACTTTTAGGTTTTTATAGTATTGCATTCACCTTCGCCTGCCAGAGCTGCTTGTTATCGATGAGCACGACGCTTTTTGGCCCTTCATTGGTGGCCCTTCATACAACATGACAACTTGACAGATTGTGTACGAGCGCCGTCAATACGTTATTCACCATATCGGAATCCCAGTTTGAAAGGACCATTCCACTCCATTCCAAGCTGGCTCGATTGACTGGAAACAGTCTGTTTGGGAGCATAAACGCGCCGATTTGCTTGGCGCCCATGATCAGGGTACTGCTTGGCACCCATGATCAGGGTACAGCATCGTGATGTGTGAAATGCTGGTGTCAGTAGGACCCCTCCTCGACGGAGGGTCTCGGTACGACCCCCCCCCCCCTTTCCCAACACCTACCTACCATTATCCTGCAAGTTCCCAGCTTCTAAGTTTTTGGCCGGGGGGAGGGAGGTAAATAAATAGCACATATGAAACGGGCAAACTTCTTGGATTCCCCCAACTTCCTACCACTTTTCCAAAACTCCCCGTAGGTTTTCCTCACTTTACCCAAAAAATTTTGCTCTCGAGTATAGCCATGTGAAACGGAAAAACCGCGAAAGGTCAGCAACCGGAATAATCGTCCAACCGGCCAAGATTTCTCGCAAAGCACATACGACCCGTCCCTCCCCGACAACGACCAAATATACCCCCACCCCCCAGAGGCCAAGTACACTCCCCCTATGTGTTGGCGTACGACGATGCTTGTTGCTCTCCTCTTGTGCTGTAAGCTTAATATGCTCTGCAACCTTGCCATATCAAACGGAAGTCGAGCGGGCAAAGTCTTTGAGAGTTTAAAACAACCGTCCCACATCCATCTTTGTATCAAAAATAAGTGCTCTTGAAAGTTTTATAGCGGGTCCTGTAGGAGCGCTAGAGAACGAGATACTTTAGTTGAAGGTCTAACGAGAAAGCTTGGCAATGAACAAGTCTTCGGAGCGCCGAACAAGTTCAGCAGTTAGTTAGTACTAAGATGCTTTTGATTGTAAACGGAGTTGAGGATTATTGTAGTGCAGCTCAGGTGGGCGCTGGGGTCGGCTTGAGGGAGGAGAGGGCTTTACAACTTTGCTCGTGCCTTTTGCTACTTCATGTTAACCAGCAGTATCCCAAACTCTTGAGTGTTATTAAAGGAGTACGAGGAGCCACCTTAAAGACAGAAATCGAAGTCTTCACCAGGTTGGCCTACAAATGCCGCCGCTTAACAGATTGATACCTCTCCCCCTAAGCCAAACTATGCCACCTATTTGTTTTGGAGTTAACCAGCAATCCTTCAGGCCCTTACAGCCATCGATTAGTTCACATGGTTCACATAAAAAAGTGGTAACCTCTCTATTGATGTGATCCCATGCTCTTCTGGTTGATTGATGGCATTGAAAACACATACCCTTTGCATTTGGCAGATTCTTTGTGTCTGTGCGCTTCAAGCCGTTCAATAGTCATCCTTGGCTCGGAGTTCATGCGATATATTGTCCTGGTCTGGGAACTGCCGTGCAAGGCTATTTCAGAGTTCAACGTTCAGCTAGCCCAATTCGATCAGCCATTCAAATTTGGCCTCGAGCAGGCTATATGACAATGAATAGACTGAATGCACTCGACAAGTGAGTAACAGCAGAGGGACGCGGGTGTGGTCGCGCAAATCTCGTTATGCGTCACGGGAGGAGGGCTGGGCCCGTGCTCAAGCATTGCCGAAGGGGTGCGCCTGGAACCCTTTTGAAACCACGCCCACCAGAACACTGCTCTATTGATCCCTCAACAAAACCGGATTCCTTAGCAGATTGGTCCTTACTTATTCCAATAATCAACGGCTCCTGCGGCTGCCTACCCCCACCAGAGTATCTGATGATGCCTTTCTGTGTGGCACAAGTGCTGAGCTGTTGCACGTGATATTCTCGCTGCTTTACTGTGACTACGTCGGAGTTCGCTATGAGTTGAGCGGTCTGAATGCAGCAGCAGCCGTCGTCGTCGTCGCCTTTGCGTGGTCCGGAACTCATCTCGAACGTCATCTACTTCAATGCCACCAATACCAGCGCCAATGACAAAAACCTTGCCGCCGATGACAGGTCATTAAATACTTTGGCTTGCTTTATATTCCACCAGCTTCATCGAAATTTTAATGCCTGAAGAGCCTTTAGGCGATAGGCCATCTATGGGTATTTCGTGGTTTCCAGGGTAATATTCTGGCTCGTTCATAGCCAATTAGTGGTTGTCAATGGTCGCGTAGTCACACAAAGTTCTTTGTAGCATCTTTGAATGAGCTCATTAGGGTTGCGCTCATATTCCTGCCCTCCTATTCATTGAATCGATCTTTCGTTTGCAAATTGCTGAGAGCTTTAGATATTGGATTTCAAACGAAATTTGGTTTTTACTTAACTGGAAAGCAAAGTTTTCACTTTGTTGATTTTATTCTGAAATCTCAACATCTGCTTAACTTTTCGCTGATTCTTCCCTCACTAGAAGGTTGAGCTCACCACGCTGAGCAACATTTAACCGTTTGAGTAACAAGTGCTTTTGAACTTTATAATTCTGCTATTTCTCCCATCTACTCTCTTGAGCGCTTCTACTTTATTATTACTCCTGAGTAATCGAAAGTCAGCCCTTAGCAAACCAGGGTGTGGATGTGCTTCTATGCATAAAGGCCGTAAATATCTCTTTTTGAGTAGTACTTGAGGAGGCTAATCTCTTCCTTTCATAAAGAACGAAGAGAGGATGAGGATAGAGGTTTTGCCCCTTAATCAGTCCCGCTTCTTGGATGCGGGCCAGCGCGATCTTCTCTCTCTATTCAGAATCGTTGTGCATACTCCACCAGGCGAAATCATATTTGCCCCATACACCACAACTAAACTTCTTCGTACTGTAGCTTGAGTAACCCTGGTTTAACTGGAAAAAAATGATGAAAAGGTGGCGAAATGCATCGAGGATCTAGCACCGCGAATCCCTATACCAATTGACTAGTGGACCGGCCAACCGATTTGAATTCAGAAAATCAGCAACCCCCCGCTTTTATTCTTCGCTCCAGACAATTATTTGGGCATGCCAAACAATCTGACCGTTTCCAAGCTAGAGGGAAGTCACAGGCTGGCCTAAGCAGATTAAGCCAGTATCCTGCGATTTAGACCGAGCTATGACCGGCGTGCGTGGTGATGTGCCAGGCTTTGGCAATGTACCACCCCTCCAAAAACAAATTAAGAAATAGAAGAAATAAGCCGAAATGAAATTGCCGAAACTGTGTGGTCTGAATAATATCACCTATCAAGGTGGCCGGATGCCGTGCCATGTAAATTGATCATCAATTGAGGATCGTAGAGCCATTCGAATGAAGGTCTATACCATTCCTTGTTTTTGTATACCTGGCCTCCTAAATTCAAACGCTAGCTCGGAAGAGCTGCCGAGCTTGTCGCTCCCGGTTGGTACAAGCTCGATAATTTGGCCAGATTCTTGTTTTCTAATCCTAAAAAGTTGTTTTCTAATTTCTTGTTTTTTTTCCACATTCTAAATTTCTCCCCTAAAACACCAATTGAAAACTCCTGAGTCATGACAAACTCCTGACACAACCGTTCCCTGAATATCCTTCTAATAGCCAATAATCACACCATCTTAAAAAATTTTCTATTCTGGAAAAATTCTAATTGTTTTTCTCTAATTATTGCTTTGTCCGCGTGAAATGTTTTTTCAGCAACGTGGACCAGGGAACGTCTTACGTGGGGATCTCCAGCAAGGAGGTCGCATATGGTAGCGAAGCGGGGGATGCATTTGCCTTTGGGGAAAAAAATGTACCAATTGTTGAATTTTCTATTTTTACCGCCCATAAAAATGTGCGCTGTATACCCTCTTACTCGATGGCAATTTCATGGGGGCGGGGAGGGGGAAGTGTTTCCCCGAAAAAGTGAGTGGAAGAATCCAGGGAGACGGTAGATGGGAGTAGATGGGATGGGGATGAGGAGGTGAAAGGGAGGGGGTCGTTACAGAGGAGGAAGTTCTGAGGAGTGGGTCGTAATTTGCAACAGATTTCTCCAACGTCAGGACGTGTCCTGACCTGAACATCAAAACTACCTGTATTTTCCAGGCGTTAAGCCTGATCGATAGCTTACTAATGAAAGCCTTTCTTTACTTTTGTGTTTTTGTACTCCCATGAGGGTTCTGTTACGAGTCCGAAACTAATCCCGTAGGGTAGGAACAGCAGGCAAAAGATTATAGGCAGAAAATTCAGCAGCAGTAAAAACGAGCACATCCGATCCAATCAAACGACTCATCCGCCGTAAGACGTCGTTATGGCGCGAATCCTCATGAAATATTTCGCGTCATCATTCTTTCTCAAGAGTCAATAGAATGAGCTCAAGAATGCAAAGAAATCGACCTCTGACTTTTTTCAGTCACATCAATAAAAGGACGCAGTACGAGCGTCCGGGCACGTCAACTACAATGTCACGATATGATGTGCTACCAACGACGGCCACTCACAAGACGAACGGTGTAAGTGTAACCAGTATTGAAACTAACTTGAAGCCCTACTGGGCTTTTGAATAGGTGATTGCCAAAAAACTATGAAAAGGTCGGGAGATAACAGCAGTGCATCGATGAGCAGCACGCGACGAAATAGAGCAGTGAATTGAGGCAGACTTTAATGACCAGAAAATCCATTCTTCCAAAAGGGCTTATCCAACGAAGAGATTTAGTAGGAATTTAGGGCAGGGATATGCTCAACAAAAGCCAGTAAGGAAAAACTCAGGAACGCTCCTTTCGAAGCAGAAAGTGCAGACTTGCTAGCAATGGATGTGTCAGAGGGTGCGCGAATTCAGACGCGGGACGGCCTAGTTAGCACGCGTTGTTCCCCCAATTGTTATCGCTTGGGCCGCTTCAACAATTGCATTAGATTATAGGCCTAGGCCTCCGTGCCAAACCTCATTCCCCCCCCCCCCCCCCCTTGACACGCCCAGCATACGCTGCGAACAAAGCTGTGGTGCGTTCTGCATGCTGGGTGTTAATATAACTTCAATAGTAACTTTCTTTGGAAAAGATCGCTAAGTGCAACTTAATAGTTGATGCTGAAAAGTCTTGGCTGAAGCAGGTCGTAAAGGCGTCATTCTGCGATAAGCAGGTGGGCTGAACTCGTAGTTGTCGAACGTTCTCCATTGGTGCGGTGCTGTTTGTAATAAGCCCAAGAGGGAGAAAGATGTCATTGGGGGTGGGGGAGGGGAGAGAGCAAGCGCAATAGCTGGCAGATTCTGCCCCATTTCTTAGCAAACCGCATTATCGCACAAAGTGCTTCAATTTTTCCACGAACGCGATTTAGTTTGGCCCGGTAATCGGTACCTAAAGCAGCAGTGGGTTTAGCATTTGTTCTGTTGTTCTTCTGGGGGCGGAAGGAGAACTGGCGCTTCTAGGCAGATTCTCCAATTGCCGCGAAGTCCTATGTTAATCTCTTGAAGGCATTTCATACAAACATCATCAATCTTCTACTTGTTGGGTTGGGTAGAAATATGCACACAAAGGAGAGTCTGCGCGAAATTCCGACGCGATACCCTTCCACTCTTATCAGCTGCAATCTCCCTCTGGAATCGAGGTATTGCCACACCTGCTATTGAGCAGTATAACTGTTGATCAATAATCGCTGTTTGAATTTGCGGAATTTCAAGGAAATTCTCGGGTCTATTTTGATAAAGAACTACAGCAAAGGAGAAAAACTGGATTAGGCCAAGAATACTTTTGAATGTTCTATTGGCAAGGCAGGTCTGCCGTTGGGGAAATTTTTGCAAACTGCGACCTCTCCCTTAGTTCCTCTTCTGGTACCCTCCTCCTTCCCCCCGCTTAACTATCCAAGTATTTTCCTAAGTATTTTCCTACTTTTCAGAAATTTTCCCTAAAAAACTACCGTTGGAGGTGAAAAAGGGGAGGGGTATAATGCGCACTGGAAACAGCCAATAAAAATCGAAAAAATCAACTGTTGACAGTGTTTTTATAAAAAGAAGAAACGATCCCTATCCCTGCAACCAAATACAACTCCGCCCCATCTCTGGGGATCCCCACCTACGACGTGCCGTGTCAGCTGATTTTTCGTAACATTGTGAACAAAAGTTTGCTTTTGCAAACGATATTCCAAAAAGGTTTCATAACTTGCCCACCTGTTCATTGGTTCGGAGATCAATAAATAATTTTGAATTGTGTTGTAGACGTTTTTGCCTTGTTCAAGTTTTTTTTGATACCCAATATAAGTGTTGAATTAAAATTCCTGCTTCGGCCTTCAAAAGTCACTTTGAGAGTTGCAACGGGTATCATGAGTGAGTTACCCTGACTGTTTCAGATTATTTCCAATGGTCATCAGTCTTCACCGGCGCACCAACAACGGCAGAAACAACCCCCTCCTCTCAAGCCGCCCAGAAAGGCGGCAATCCATTCTTCACCCGTGATCCTCAACAACTACGTGGGTGAAATGGTGACGACAACGATTATGAAAGGCCCTAAAGGACTCGGTTTCACATTGATCGGAAATGACGCTTCCAGTAAAGGAAATGAGTTCATACAGGTACAGCTTTATTTAATTCCTATTTTTGTTTTGATAAGCGGAGTATTAAACTGTGCGGCTGGTGCATACTTTTGGCTTTTCAAACAA
>MU966945.1:10842-24747 GCA_036418165.1 Cooperia oncophora | reverse complement strand
CATAAGTGGCAGTTCTGACGCCTCCCTAGTACTCCCGCCTACCAAAGCTCGAAGGCTATTTTCGGTCTCGAGTTCAGATTTGACATCGTGTTTTTCGCTTTTAGTTAGTGAGTCAGAAGCAGCAGGAGGCGAGTTCTTCCTTTCTGGACGAGTTCTTCGGACCTGCTCGCTTTGCTGGCATAAAACGAGCAGATCCGGAGAACTAGTCCAGAAAGGCTGCCAGGTGCTTACTTAGGGTGTTCCCCAAGTTTTTTTTTTGCTTCCCCCCTGGAGAGTCAATGAGGTGTATAGAGTTGTAACCGAACGCCATATCTACAGTATATTGGGTTGCCCCATGAGTGATGGCATTTTTTTCTCACAATTTATTGTTTTGACCCATAAGTGATGGAGTCTTTTATATCTTAGTATTTCCCATCAAAGGCAGAGCGCCTCACCAACGATTCCTACACTGTCTGATAGAGAATTTTCTGCCATATAATCCATTGTGAATAAATTCTTGAAAAGCCTATTTCTTGATATTTAAGTGTCCGAAATGGAATGTCATGTCGTCGGAATTGAGCATTTTCGACACCCTCACCTTTTCCCACATAATGAAAGGATGAAATCGCTGAGGTCCTTTTGATACGTATACGGCCAAGAAGCCATCTTAAGAAGCCGTTAAAGCAAATCGAACATTTCAATCCAGACCTCACTGACTACTATCCAACATGCTGCACTACTGGATCCAGTTGGGAGCCTACTGACGCAGCTTGTTCATGGAGATCCATGCCAAAGAATGGGGAAGTGATAGAACTTATGGGATGCTTCCACATGTTCATTGAGCATAACCTTCACTTGATGAGAGAGGTTAAACACTTGGTGCGTGGGTTCGGCAGGCACACACCCTCCAAGAGGGCGCCCTATGCGCTGCACATTTATAGGGTCATAAATCCCATCTCTTAGTCGCTTCGCTTGAAGCAACTCCAACACGTCAAAGAGGCATCTATCCTCACTCACGTACCATGCAAGTTTTGAGCCGCTTCTGTATTCTGAGGAGCTTTGATTAAGTACAAAAGGTTTTTTTCAGAAAACCTCCTTTGTGTCTACCCGACTTTCCATTTTGATTAGCTAAAAACTGACAAAGATCAAATAATAACGGGAAATCAAGCATTGGCTTATAGAATAGAAAACTTTCTATTAAGCAAAGTGATACATAGTGAGTAAAATTTCTACTTTCCGCACAAAATTTTGTGTAGAAGAAAGGTCACTTGTATTGGATTGGCCCGTAAGAAGTGTAGGCCACTTCTACGGGCCAACCCAATACAATCGTGGGGTTTGCCTCCAAAGGTGCAGTTGGCGATGAGGGATGAAATGTGAGCGGCCAAGTATGTATGTAGGGGATCAGGGCCCACAGCCACTAACATTATGCGTCCTCTCCATGCGGCTCAGAAGTGCGCAGGATCAAGGCTTATCACCTGGGCCTATGAGGCCCATGTTAAGCGCGTAGCCAAGGGGCATGTACATGTAACATCAGCTTCGTGCCCGTTTTTTCTATCCCTCGCTCACACGCACAGTCTTTTTTCTCATGCTCACTGAACACTCAAATTCAAGCGAGTCTTACTTAACGCGTTTCCGAATGTTCCTCTATTTTTTCTCACCGACTGCTTTCTCCTGAGCATTCGTATTCGAACCTTACTTTCCAATATTTCTACACGCGAAAATGTGCTTTTAAATTGAATCCTCTAAGAAAGTGATCATGATCTGTATTGCAGATGGCGTTTCTCAGCCAACTCTCAGGTCACCTGCAGACACTCAAGGAGAAGACAGCCACGATGGTTGAAGGAGCGCCAGCGGTCGGGGCTCATCTGCAGTCACTGAAGGTGATATCATCGAAATGGTGGTGATTTGTGAGGTTTACAAATGTTTGTTGTTCAGGACGGTGCACCAAAGTTGATCGAAAGTGCGTTGAATGCCAAAAACGGATTTCTTAATAAGGTAAGCATCGCAATGGGTGCAGTCACTGCCCCGAGACGTGTTCCTACTCAGTAATTTTTAGGTAAAACTCGACTCGCTTGGCAAAGTGCTACATGTATCTGGTTTGGGTCGTTACCCTTCACCAATTGACATCGTACCGGTTATCACATCCTTCGGAGAACATCTTCAGAATGCTGAGTTCAGGTAATACGAACTGAAGATCAGTTGCAATTCATCTGAAGAGCATAGTCCCGTCTCAAGTTTCGTAGCCAACGTTTTTGTGACTTGAACGTGACGTCTGAGTGGAATCGGAACGAACCACCACCAGAATTCTGAAGGAGGTTTCTAGAATCTCTTTCCTGAAGTGGAGAGGGATCGTACTGACACAGCTGTTTCACACACACGATGCTGCACACTGAATAGGAAGCTCTACACAAACCCGTTGATCGTTTTGATATTGAAGGCAAATTACGCTCACCTCTGTGGATCTTGCTCTTTGCCAAATACGGGGTGAATAGGTCAGAATTTGCAAGAGTGTGCCATTTTTTCGCTTAAAAAGCACACGGAAATAGGACTGGAAGTTAATCACTAGTACCGTTTTTTTCCGTAAGCGTCGCCTAACGTTCAGCTCCACGCCACAGTGTCTATAGCTAAACACGCTCGCTTCTTATAGCGCCCTCTTACTTTTGGTTGTCGGTACCGACGCAAGCGCTGCTAATTGAAGGTAGCGCGGGCGGAGTGTGGAGAAGACGCTGGGGCATTACTACCCTCCAGCCTGGTCCTTGTTGCTTTGGCAGCGTTCATACTTTGCGACAGCAGCGGCGATCGCGGCGACCTTGGCGATCGCAGTGATCGTAGCGATCGCCGCGACTGACCGGAAAACGTGGCATTTCTGCAGTTGCGGACTCATTCGATGGAACCTCTTTTCTGGTCAACTTTAGAGCAGATGTGGTCGTGTTTTGCAGGTAGTTTGGAGCTTCAGCTTCCCACTTAACACCCTGAGCAACAGAGGTAGACCACCATCGGGTTACTGCGTATAGTATCTAATGAATTCAAAGAACATGCGCACAAATGAAAGGTAGAAAATCACTTTTGGTAGCCGTACCCTCGGTTTTCGGTTGATTGACTTTAGCCATCCGCGCGGATGTAAAACGATCAAGGTGTACTGCTTTTTTGCGTAGTTTTCAGTTTATCTGAAAAGAGGAGGCTCACGTTCGAAAAGCTGTCACTGAAATTTTCTGAAAAGGAGTTCCCTCATTGTGCAATTAGACAACTTCCCATTGCTACTTTAACCGTTTCTTATTTTATTGTAATTAAAGGGAGGCTTCTCTCAGTGTTCAAAGACCACGGAAAGTAGAGATTTCACAAAGGACAGATGTTAAAGTATTAGGCAGATCATTGAGCCCTTAATTCCCGGGTTTTAGTGCCATCCAAGGGACTGTAGATCCACATCGCAGATATGAGAGCGCCTCTTGGAAAATGTAGAGCTATTTGTCTCAGCACAAGCGCCATTTTCGAGAATATGTTTCAATACATATAGCGGGTTGAATCAGATATTCAATAAACCTTATTGTGGCCATCCTATGATCCTATGCTAGCCTTTGCGTGCGTTATCCATTACGCTATGGGGACTACTTTCACCCTTTCAGCTCAATGGCTTTTTGTGCCATAGCCTTACAGTACTCACACGTTTAGCGGGAGACGCGGGTACAAGTCCCAGCAGAGGTCTGATTTTTGCTCACTGACCCAGCACCCTGTGATAACTTTCAGAGCGAGAAGTGCGGGGTTTAAAGGCAGTTGGCACGATAAATCCCCAAGACGAGTAGGATTAATACGCCTGGCAGGACGGAATTCCGCGACCCTGAGCAGGCGCTGCATAATGCCTTTTTCAAGGGAGGTGCCCTTATAAGGGCCCTATCAAGCCACAACATACCGACCCAAACGCCCACGCCCGCCCGCCCACAAATGGACGACCGTTCCTGACGCTCTAATCGATTCATTTGCTAAGCAAATTATGAAGCGAAGGGATTGGTATGAAGCGGCCGTGATGCTGCATGGATATATGAGTACACATATGCAGCCGTACCTTCGGTAGCGGTTATTGGCAAGATGCCTACAGGAAACTCGTCCAAAAAACACTGAGAACGGAGGCTCTTTCTTCGCAGGATTTTGACCGTTTCACTCCGTTCTTTCGCCATTTCCCCACTATATAGCGCCCTACTAGCATTTTAGGCCGAGCACCAAATCATCGTGCCAACTGCCTTTAAGAGCAGTCATCGTACTGAAATAGAGCTCACAAGAGTTACCATTTTATATCACCTTCGTCCCCCTCCTCCTGCATGGTCTTCCTCATATCATGTTTAAACCTATTGAGAAAAATGGTCCCATCACAGAGTGGAAACAAACGACAAGAAAGATCAAGCTTTTTGAGTCGATCAAGCCCTTCCGGTCCTGGTCGCTTAATGAGTGCCACATAACCTATAAAATGGCATGCGGGGCCAGTCGATGCAACTGTCATATCTTGTGCCCTCCCAAACGAGTCCATTAGGGCTTCGCTAGTCCCAAAGGTAGAATTGCTGCACATTCGGCTCAAATTGGCTTCCTCCTCCGCGTGACCACCCACGTGGTACAAGCGTGGACATTGCCGCCACCATCGACGATGCTATGACTCACTGAAATTAGCGCTTACTGGGAATGTAAGCTACACTGGCCTCCTTCCTACGTCGGATGACGCTTAGAACGAGACAGCAGACCAGAGATGAATTTCGATATTCTGGCTCCTTAGTTAATCCTAAAAGTCTTTCCCGACTTATGGTTTGTGTCAAGTTGTCCCTTCACAGACTAAAAACTCTTCAAGCTCTCCATTTTGAAAGTGATTCGAATTGTATTTGCAGCGGTCGACTTAACCTATAACACCTGGGGCGATTCCGCGCTCGAATTTGGGACAATGCGATAATGGGACTGCTCACGCGCCGGCAACGGACTCAAAATTTGGCTTATCGTTCACCTCACCAAAAGCAATATCATTTGGATGCGATGACATGGCATTGGGGAACTGAGCCCATGAACGGTTCTGAACACACCATCGGAGGTACTCACTACTCTTGTTACTGCAACTTCGCAGACCAACGCATAGCTTATTTAAGGTGTCGGCTACGCCGGCGAGCTGCATCTGATTCATCGTAATACTCGCTTTCCAACGATGGAATTGGCACTGAAACAACCAAATGGAGTGCTGGCAATTGCCATATTTCTCAATGTCAGTCATAACATATCTCCACTAAGACATGCTCGGGCAATTACGTTCATGTCGTGGCAGGCTAGAACACACAATATAACGATCATGTTAAAAAAAAACTCTTCAACGTCACATATTAGATAACCACTTTGTAATGAATGTAAAGGAGATGTCCACAAAATTCGATGACACGATTCCATATTACTACTACAATCTCCCGAAATCATCGTACTTTTTACCGACTTTTTTTACGAGGAAAGTTTCGATTGGGAATACGTTTTCATGAATGGCTCGCCCTCCTCAACCCCAATATCACAACCGCTGACCTGAAAGTGCCTGGCATCCGCACCACAAGCGCCGGTGCCGAAATACTCGAAGTCATCAAATTCCCTGACAACTTGTCCATAGGGATACATTGACTTTTGATCGTGAATATCGCATCCGCTTAGCCAGACACCGTTGCGCCAAAACACTCCCAGTCACCAAAATCGATAAAATTTGTGCATATAAATCTTATTTGACAGCTTATATATAAATATCCTATATATTTTTTTCTTTGGCTAATGAAGGACTTTACGATTATCAGTGCTGTGCTACGGCGAGCCTGGCGGAACGGATTTACTCCTCCCGTCAGGCTCAGCCTTAGCGGAGCGCAGATGCTCAGAGTGCACCACTTTGGTGCCGCCGCCAAGAATGAATATCGCGTGACCAGGTTGTTAAATAATACCTGCATATGAGTTCATTGATTTCGGTGAGATAGGTGGTGGCGCCTACTTGGCGCCTATTGGCGACGTTAGAAAATTCGATATTTGTGATCAGGGAGCAGACTCTGGGCAAAGTTTCGAAAAAAATTTCATGGCTTTTTGGAGTAATACTAGTAGAATAGTACCAATCCGAATAGAGGGGGAACCAGAACAATTGCTGATTGACTGAATACCTTCGTACGCAGACTTTACTGCTGCCCACATTTAGTTAAGGTGGTGTCATAGGCATAAATTGAAGTGAGGAAGGCAGTGAGGTTCTTCTTTAACTTACTTTTCACAGACTGCTCTTCTGTGGCCTTGATAAGCCGCTATCAGTTCGTTCCGTCTGCGCTTTGACGCACTTTCTGTGTAAATAATTCTACCCTCATTAATCGAGAATAGGGCACATCGTTGTTGGGGATTCTCCAGCAGGGGGATGTATTACTTCGCTGGGAAAGGGAAGTCGTACTTGCTCTCTGTTGGGAAGGGAGTGGGGGGGGATGGTTTCCTCCTTGTGGGCTTCTGAGAAAGAAAGGTTGCTGACTTTCATGGTTTTCCTGTTTCAAGTCATCGGGTAAAGTAGGAGAATCTTTGGGAACTTCGGGAAAAAGTGGCAGGAAGTTGGCGGGTAAGGATTTTAAGAAATGTTAGAAAAGGGGCGACTATCGTCCTTGCCTCGGCCTTCCGCTTCAGCAGCTCGACAATTTAGAACTGATTGGGGTATGGTGGTCGACTGCAACACCCCTCAAGAAGGGAGGGGGGGGGGTGTGGTTCGCGCGAATGATGCGCTGCTTGAGGAAATTGATTTTGGTGTCGTTTTCCATCTAAAGCATTTGTTTATAGTGGGTCCTTTGTATCAAATATTATATCTTGCGCCGTTTTCGTTTGGTGAATCTAATTGCCGGACCGAATTTGCTGCTGTTTCCCATGGTGAATCAAGCTTCTCTGGAGAGATCAGGAGTCTCTACCTTCATGGACCATTGAGCATCACTACTACCCGAATCCACTAGACCTCTGAAGGTGTATTCACTCGGTCAAAGAAACAGTGTGACAAATAATATACAGCTTATAAATATTGTATTTTCTGGTCGTGAATGAGACTCGCCTTCACTGGCTCAAGCTTGGGAAGGCTGGCAGCCGGATGAGTTTTTTCACTGGAACTGTGCGCTACTCTGTTGAGGTTGAAGGTCTTCAGCCGGACTGAATAACATTTCCTCCTTGGACGAATATTCGCTTGGAAGGGCCCTCTCCAGCTAATGATTGTCATTATTTGGAGGGATAGTTCAAGTCAATGTTTTAGACTCTCTTGCATTTGTCGGCTTCCGCTTTCCTTAAAATTTATGAGAATCGTGGGGCAAACTGAGATCGCGATGCATGGATTGGTATCCTCAACTTTCTAAAGGAATTTTTAGAGGACTACTCACCAGAAAGATATTATTAGAGGTAATTATTTAATGGCTCAATTTGTGTCTTTTCAGGAATCTCAGTGTACGAAGAGCCGGCATCACTTGGGCCGTTTTATTGAAGGCTGTTTTACCCGAGATATCGCAGCCTAATTTGGTGTGAGGCGGCAACGGGTCCGTGTCGGACAAGCTTCAAACTTCGCGCACTTTTCTCATCTGCAGTGTAAAAATTGACAGCCGTTACGTGACTGCTGTTTTGTTGATTGTTGTAACCGCCTTCCTAAGTCGTCAGCGAAAACTCTATATGATTTTACTTTATCTTTTGCGTTTTATATACTTTGCGCGGCAGTGTAGGGCGTACGCTTTTGTCCAGTCGTAACGATCAGCGGCAGGCGGCGAGAGGAGCATATGCGATCCAGCATTCCAGCGTCACCAGCGTCACGCTATGTCGTACGCCAGGCGTTGTTCTCGCAGCGTTTCACGGCAGCGGTTTTGCTTAGCGTTTTGCAGCGGCTAGGGGAGTAGAGAGCTAATGTGGCGTGAAGAGACATCGGAAGTCGACGTATGATTGTAGAGACTGCTGTTGGCCGTCAGAGACGCGGATCGGGACGTGGTATTTGTGATTGACGACTATGGCCGTCAGAGCAGTGCGGAATCGACGTGTATTGTAGAGACTGAGGGCGAGTGAGAGACGCGCAATCGATGTGTTTTGTACCCTCCAGCTCTCCCATAGTCTCTACTCCCCTGCCGCTGCAAACGCATAAGGAATACGCTGGTGAAAAGGCTGGCAGAACGCTGGTCGACGCTTGGAACGCTGGATGCGAATATGTCATCCTCTCCCGAGGCACTGACCGCTGAAGGCGCTACGCTACGCTACGCCACGCTGCCGCAAAGTATAAAAGCAGCCACATTCTCGGTACTCCCCCTTAGGTCGTTTCGTGACACATATATAGAACAGTGATCTGCGCTTTCCAGCCAGAAAGTACTGCACCTAGGCAGCCGCAGTGGACAGCACTGTTACACGATAGACGAGGATTTGGGATTCCTGGTGACTGATAATCTTGACTTTGATGCACACTGCAGGTTAATAGCCAAGAAAGCTACTGTTATGACTCACAACTTGTTTCAGAGTTTTGCAACTAAAAATGCATCGATACTACTTACAGGCTTACAAGACTTTCATCAGGCCAATTGTAGAATACGGCACTCCCGTGTTCAATCCCTATAAGGTCAAAATTATTAACGCATTGGAGAGAGTTCAGAACAACTTCACTAGGAAGCTCATGGTACGCGTACTTAGGGTTCCGTTATGATCAAATTCCCTCCAGTGCCGCTAGAAACAAGAACTTTGAGTTGTCTACTCTTGTGCTAAGGAGGAAGCGGAACGATCTCCTGCTCTTGCATAAGCTCCTGCACGGTGGACCTATTGAACTTGGACGTCTTTTTTCGCTCAAATCGTCTATTACTCGGGGAAGCACTATTAAGACAAAGCCCGCGCTCATTTGCCATCTTAGATAGTGAATTTGGGCTTCGCATAAAAAGGACAAGGTTTAGAGTAAAACAATAGTGAAGGAAAAAGCAGAAAAAACATGCCCAATGTCCTAAATAGGACCCCATTACAATCCTAGTTTGTACGTGCATACGATGGGGAAACAGCGCTTATGGACGAGCGTTCCACGTTATTGGCTCGCTGCCAGAAATAGGTGTGGCGCCACGTTTGAAAGACTGACCTTTAATATTCTTATTTTTTCAGTGAATTCATCGTATCATTATGTTTCTTTGTTCTTTTTTTGAGTTTGTGTTTTGCTTTTCAAATTCAAAATGTTGCTATTTTCTTCCAACATTTCGTGCACTTTTGCAATACAATACTTTTTGCAGTACATTTCCAGTTTTACCACTCCGCGCGCTCAGCTGACTCAATACAACCCTACGTCCGTACAAATAACGAAGCCGCTTAGATTTTCATGCTTTTCTCGTCCCACAACTTGGTTTTTCACTGAAGGGCGGCGCTTGGGAGGCGGAGTCACTGGAAAAAAGGAGGAACCACTGGACCTATTTTGCCTTATAGCGCCCCTCCCCTGCACTTTTTTGCCGCGAAAACGGTACAGGGTTGTTCGTCGCGGACCGCACTATCCTCCCGATGCCATATTCATCTTCGATACTTGATCGCGGACCGTTCTTTTGAATATAGCCTTGCTAAAGCGAGGCTGAATAGTAAGCGTCATTTCTTTACTTACAGAGCTTTACGTACACGTGAGAAACTCGATAAAAAGCATCGTTAAGTTGCAGCACATTCAAGACTCTACTGAGAAAACGCTTTAGTCCACAAGTTCACGTTATTTTCCATTTGTTATTGTCGTTTTGAATATTCATTAGTAATTGTCTGTCAGGAGTAGTTTGTTGTTTTAAATTGCTCCTTACAACATATACACTACAATTTTCTGTGTGCCCTAATATAAAATAATAATCCGATCGCATTGGAGAGAGGTCTTCTTTTAAGTGTTCCAGCTGCCCACATCGTTGCGCTGTGGATAATGAGCGTGGGATATTCTCGGTACCACCCCTTAGGTCGTTTCGTGACACATAGAACATTTAATCTCGCCGCTTTCCAGCCACCTGCCGTGCAAGTGATTGAATCAGGTATACAGTCTTGCGTTTCTCGCTCGCAGGTCTGTTCAGCATTACTTGACATTTTGGAATTCTTAGGAAGCTTGTTTTGGAGCGAATCACACTCACGTACGAACGCTATTGTGTCGCCATGCCGAAAACCTTGTATCTGGCAGCCACACAGTAGTGAAAGAGGATTCAAACGTTGTTGCGAAGGATGTACGGCAGATTGTTCTCAAATGGTTATCTGCATGAGCGTGGAAGGACTCCATCTTTGACGAAAGAGCCAATATGCATCATATCAGTTAAAATGACTTTTGGCTAATCATCTATTACAAAAACCCAGTATTTTTTGCAAAGGAACAGCTAAGAATAATCCTCGCTGCTTTGAAGAGGGGAGAGTTTTACTATCCCACCACCACTTATTAGCATCACAGCTGCGAATCCGGCAAAAAAAGAATCTCAGCACTGCCGTTGTATTACTTTGCGGCCCGTTTACCGGCGTCTACCAGCGTCCACTAGCACCGCTGGTCCTGCAGCGTTACCGACCAGGAAAATATAGATATCCATTCAGCGTCTGTCAGCGTCCATCAGCGTCTGCCAACGTCTCAAGGGCTAGGGAAGTCTAGGTCAATCAGCGTCTACCAGCGTATACCTGCGCTCACCAGCGACCGGGAATAGGGTGTATGGGGGAGTAGGAGGGTAGCACACAGCTGGATTAGGCGTCGTGGTTGTGGTATGTGCACCGCCCATGAAACTACACTGCCCCGTACATTAAATTGTATAATTCTGTGCTTTAGCAGTTGGCGATGCGGTTGCACATGCTGCAATTTCACCCTTAGTAATCCAGCTGTTTGCTACCCTCCTGCCTCCCTATGCTCTCTGCTCGCGGTCGCTCCTGAACGCAGGTGGACGCTGGTAGACGCTAGATCGATACCTATACTTTCCTAGTCGCTTACTCTGCCAGACACTCGAAGTGCTAGTGGGTAAGGGTAGACGTTGGTGGACGCTGCCTCAAATTATGAACGTAGCCTCACTTGTCGCCCTGGACATTCTGGAAATCTGTTCGCTGTACAAAATGAAGGAGTTGCGCAGCGGTCTGCTTTCGGAATCAAACGCTCCCTGTTTTGAATTGACTGTGATACTTGTGGCGGTCATGCAATGATCATCCGCCTTTCTATTGCTTTCGGCTTCCATATATACGATCTTCACTTTGAACTCCCCACTTTTCAAACCAAATTCACCACTTTTCAAAGCAAATTCACCACTCCTCTTAGACCAGGCAGTTCACCAACCAAATCACGCCAGACACCACCGCGAACCCTGCCCCGACGGTTACTGCGACCTAGAATTTTCAATCAGATGGCTCTTTTTTAAAAAGTATGTTGCAAACTTCAAATGTTCATAACTTTTTCAATTTCTGATTTCACATCCACTCCTCGCACAACGAAGGGACTCGTGGACGCGCATTCACACACTGGCAATTTAGGCTCCGCCCCTTTGGCTACGCCCACTTGCTGTCTGCGCGAATTAGGATTATGATTTTTTTCAAAATTCTTGCATTTTTGAACTGCCCGTGAAGCCCCGCCCACTGTGAGAGGCTCCGCCCACTCCGGAGAAACCCCGCCCAGTTTTCAAAAATGGCAGTATACAGCCTTGGCTTGCATGCTAGGGCCTCGCCCGTCACTAGGAACAAATAAATTAGGCAAAGTTTGTTTCCAATGACAGCAATACCCTTGCCATGCAAGCCATGGCTCTATACTGCCGATTTGCACCATTTTTGAAAAGTGGGCGGGGCTTCTTCAAAGTGGGCGGAGCCTCTCACAGTGGGCGGGGCTTCATGGAGCAGTCCAAAAATGCAAAAATTTTGGAAATATCAAAATTCCGCAAAAAGCAAGTGGGCGTGGCCAAAGGGGCGGAGCCTAAATTGCCGGTGCATGAATGCGCGTCTACGAGTACCTTCGTTGTGCGAAGAGTGGATGTGAAATTAAAAATTGAAAAGTTATGAAGATTTGAAGTTCGCAACAAACTTTAAAGAATGGGCGGAGTCAGTCATGTCAGGTCCGCGCTGACAACTAGGCGTGACCGCGGAGCAGGGTTCGTAGTGGTGTCTGGCGTGATTCGGTTGGCGAACTGGTCTAAGAAGAGTGGTGAATTTGGTTTGAAAAGTGGTGAATTTGGTTTGAAAAGTGGTGAATTTAGAGTGAAAATGGTATACTTCTGATTCGGATGTCCTTAAGGAAAAAAATTCGAAAAATGAGTTGTATATCGTACAGGAGCTCCAGTTTTTTTATATTTCAATTTTCCAGAGAAAACTAAAGAGTTTTGGATGTACGAGGGATCGGAAACTGTGGAGCCTTTCCGTGAGACGGTACACTGGATAGTGTTCCGTTCAGCGCTGCCAATCAGCTCATATCAGGTAAGTATACCATGGTTTTGAGCGAAAAATATGGATTTTCGTAATGACTTTGTTTGCTTATCAACTTTCTTCATTTTGGATTGTCAATCTGTTTTCGTGCACCCCAGCAATCTTTACTTATCGGAGAGTGCCAATGAGCGTGCTGGCCACAGCTGCATTTTCTATCCTCTTCAACACATCTCTTCCTCTCTTTCGCTCGCACGCTTGCCGATTCGCAGCCACGCCTCTTGCCACCTTTGATTAGGGACTGGATTTAGTGAACAGAGCACATCATTGGTTGGGATTTCGGTAGGCCGTACGACCTCCTCCTTTAAAGTGCCTTGTTACGTCTCCCTAGTTCCCTCCTCTGATATGCCGCGTGAAGATTACGCCCGCACCCCCCACCCTTTCCCTATCCATCTTCCACTCTCTTAGATTGTTAGATTTTCCCAGCTTCCTACCACTTTTCCCATTTTTTTTCGGAATTCCCCGAAAAATTCCTATTTTTTTTTCCCAAAGCTTTCCTGTCAAGTGGATAAGGGGTATATAACACATGAGAAACAGGAAAAACCGCGAAAAGTACAGCCTCGGAAAATGTTAGACATGCTTAATAATTTCAGCTCGAACGTCTTCGTGAAGTTCGCTCTGGCAGCTACGACGAGGAGCGTGAGACTCCAATGGAGCCAATTCGTCCACCACAACCACCAAACTCACGTGGCGTCGTGTGTAGTTTTCGCAGCGCAGCCGGCGCTCCCGATCTTGGATTCAACAAACAGTAGTGGCCAAGCCAGCCGTTCGGCTAGCGATGAACCGCTGGCGCTTTCTACCAGCCTCGTCACCACTTGCTTCCCTTTCATCGCTGCATGCGCACAACCACCTCAGATAAGACACTCATAGTTAAGATCGTGACCCGCGCATGAGTGTCATGAATCCCGAGGAAGGCAGCGTTCAGACTTCGCCACAACTTTGATCGCGCATGTTTTCGTCGGTCAACGCAGTCCGAAAGCATGCGTGATCGATCGTGTCGAACGCGCGACCGAATGCCGTCGGGAAGTCTGAACGCTGCCGAACAGTTGTGCGAATGCGCCCTGCACATCTTATATGACTGTTTTTAACCCATATTTTGCTAACAATTACTACGTTGCAACTGTATGAAGCGTGGATCACTTTCTTTGCAATATCTATTTATATCGACTTCTTGACTGTCTGTAAAACGGTGTCATTCGGATAGGGACCTGAAGTGTATTGCTTGCTTTCAATAGGAAACCGAAGGTTCCTTTTTCAGTGAAAAAATCCACTTAAGCTTGCGCCATCATTGTTTAACAATGGTTGTTGATCTCTTCAGATAATCCTGTGCTTTTTCCAATCCAGTATTTATGCTATCCTTCTTATTTTACCTACAGCTATCGCGTTGTGTAATTTCCAATAACCATTGATTTCTATTGTAGATTTTTGTCGCCATGGAAAAGTCCGAAGTTACACAACTTACATTGCATAATATTTGCACTTTGTCAAATCTATTTGGCTAAATTTATTTCAATCACTATTATTCATTATTTGTCC
>MU966945.1:0-10742 GCA_036418165.1 Cooperia oncophora | reverse complement strand
TTTTTTCGTGAGGATTCGGCTTTGGAAATTGCCTCGGTGGTTCGTCAACCACTGTCCGGAACGTCTCCTGTTATCATACATGATCCACTTTTCATCACAGGTGACAATTCGGTCCAAAAACGGGTCGTTTCTGTTGCGCAAAAGCAGTGAAGAAGAAACCTCGAGACGTGCCAATTTCTGCCGGTCACTCAAATTGTGGGGCACCCACTTGTCGAGTTTTTTCACCTTCCCAATGCGTTTCAGACCATCCGCAACAGTGGATTTGCCAACGCCTAGCTTTTCTGCAATCTCTCGAACTGTTTGGGATGGGTCAGCCTCCACAAACGCCTTCAAATCCTCGTCAGGTATTGCTTTAGGTCGACCGCTACGAGGTTCATCTTCAAGGCTGAAATCTCCAGAACGAAATTTGTCGAACCATTGCCGCACGGTGCTTTCTCTAGCACTATTGGGCCCCCACACCTGGTTAATTTGTTGAGCTGTCTCGATTGCGGATTGACCCAATTTTAGTCGAAAATATCGTCCGAAGTTGCTCTTTTGACATGCTTCAAAAAGTCTTGGGAAAAGGGGGTTTATCAAGCAATGGTGAAACGGCAATTATACCATCAGATAGCGCAAAGAATTCTCTTCAGGATGTACTACTGAGACGCAAGGGAGAATGAGTTTTTAATCAGCAATGAATGTACAAAATGGTAACACAAAACGCTGAGAACTTTCCGGACAACCTAATAGCAAGTTGATTTGTACGTATTGGTTTTAATCAAGGAACACAGTAGGTCCAAATCCAAGGCAGGTGGCCTCCTTGGACGAAGTTTTTCACCCGGATAGAAGTCACTAAAGCGGAAGCAATTGAGCCATTCCAAAGCCGTACTGTGGAAGCTAACATCAAGATCTAAATAACGCTTATGGCTCCAACCACGTTGTGGCTTGGTAGAGATTCATATAGCGAAGTGTGTCGAAAATGATGAATTTCAATTACCGTTTTTCATATGAGAACAGCGACTGCGAGGGACGGTGAAGAAGCTGTGGGATGCTTACCTAACACACTTCCCATAGACCACATAACTGGATCTCGAAATGGCTGCGGAAAGATCTGATACTTCAAAAAAAATCCACGAACTTTTGGGACAACCTAATATGTAGCACACAATAGAGCCCCATTACATGCGTACTAGGGTGAAGAATACGTCGCCGAATGCGCGACGAGGATGTGGTGCTTGGCTCCCTTCAGAAGTGGTGGGGTCGTATTGCAGAGATCAGTACTGAAAACAGCATAGACGTAGGTTGCAGGATGGGTGAATGCGGTCGGAAAGGAAGTCGAGTAGATGGCGTGGAAAAGTTGACCATCGTCCCTACGTATCGGTTCCGTTTTGAAATATGGAGCGGTGCTGTACGGAAAGCCTATCGATCTTTCTACATAGAAATGTGGGCTTTGCAGGAGGGGGGCACACTTCCTGCAACAGCTGACAATGACTTCGAAATGGAAACTCGCGACGGGCGAATTTTACCTAGAGTAGTAGAAAATTTTCTTTCTCTTTTCGAGCTAAAGCGAAGTCGGTTCGCGTTTCAGAAAGAAAATCTTCTAGTGCCCAAAGCTATATAGTACTCCATTCCAGATCATGCACTATCGAAAGTATGGCCTTTGAAGTGTCAAAGACATGCGTTCGCGAAAAATTCTGAGCCTCATTTTCCGCCACTCTTTTCTTCTATCACACATGGGCTCTTGCGTACATCTTTATTACTCTGCAATAACTCTTGATAAATTTGGCAGTAATAGCTGAATCAACCACCTTTAACGAGACAGAAAAACATAAAACAAAGCATCAACCCGATCAAAAACCGACCCAGCAAAACCTAAACATAATCTCTGACCTAAAATTGAAAATTTCAACAACACCTATTATACCTTTAACGTCAAAGATGACGCATGAAAGAAACGACTGTTTTCAATGCATGTGTTCCACGAATTTTACGTTATCACACAAACACAATCCAAAAAAGAGCACCGATGATAAGCTTTTGGGAGTTCCTCATGGTATAACAGCAGAGACAAATCAACAAGAAAATTGCATAGTAAGGGCATAGAATATCTCGCGATACTCGACCAATCGTCATAATTCAAAAAAAGTATGCACCGATCACAAGCTCTCGTTATGCTTTTGCGTTGGTGCTTTTCCATGCGGCTTGTACTTCTCCCACTGCAGTAGTTGACCACACCACTAACCCGTCTTCACAGATAACGGCCCATAGAAGAGGACCGCAACTTACAAGTTAGCTTGTGGCCTTCATCGCGAAGGGTCTTCAACATTGTTCCCCATGCAGCCAACTTTCTATCCAACAGATGATACTCGTCACAATTGACATCACATATACTGGCTCGAATTCGATGAGCTCCCAGTCGCACGCGGGGTGCCTCGCGCGACGTTTCATTGAACGATGAGGATAAATGACGATGAACTGCCTTGAACTGAAGCATATTTTCTCACGCGCATTCATTGCACAGTAGCGATGTCAGCGACATTTCACAATTACAATGGGATTCCCAGCGGGCGGTGGGGCCATATGCTGGGGAGCACCCCGATGATTGCCTGTTGGTGGAAAGGGGCAAAATTATTGCCACTGCGTCTTGGATACTAACTCTGCGCTCAAACACGCGCCGCCTCAAACTACTTACTTTACCTTGTGGATGCTCGCCGATCGATAACTGCTCTCAACCAGCTGATTTCTGCGGCACGAAAAAGCAGCTGCACAACTGCGACATCAGTCACTAAAACATTACCAAAGAAAGCCGTTCACAATTATAAGACGTGCAGAAAACGCAGATTTGAGAATAGAGTCCAAAACGAAAAGAAACAAAATAGTGAGCACGGACACAATTTCAAAAAAATCGTGGGGAAAGCGAACCATCGAGGTTACTTCAAGCTGCAAAACAGAACCAGAGATGGTTTTCGATGATAACAAGATCACAACCAAGACCCTGCTCCGGGAACTCGGTCAATAACATCAACGTTATTTGAGGACATTCATGAAAAGTCAGAGAAATTGCAAAACCGAGAAAAAGAAACACGTTTTCTGAGGAATTTCATGCTAATTCCATACAACATTTAATCTCATTTTTGGGAAACATAAGAACCTTCGAAAACTGAAGTCGAAACTAAAATAATTCCAACTTTGGCAAGCTGAATATAGCAGGAATACAGCGAAAACGCCGCAGAAATCAGCTTATCGAGAGCGTCCAGCAATTATCGATCGGTGAGAGTCCAGAACGGAAGAGTGAGTAGATGGTGCCGTGGCGTGTGTTAGACCGCAGAGTCAGTAACAGAGACGCAGAGGCAATGATGATAATATCCAGCTTCTCTCTTCATGAAATCTCGGCATCATTGTGAACTTTCAAGTTGTAATGTGTTCTGCCAAACGGGTGGGTAGGTGGAAGGCTTGATGGCTGCTATCCTAGGGTTCCGCCAAAAACGCTAGGATGTCGAGGCGTTTGGCGGTGTAGAGGGTGCAACATCTAAACCTTGAGCTATGTTTAGGCCTCTGAGGACGACGATCCCGTCGAAACGTCAGGCCATTTAATAAAGTCTTCCACCTACCAATCTCTTTGGCAGAACACATTACAACATAAATGATATTGATCACCCAAAAGCTTGCGCCTTTCCACCGACACGCAATCATCGTACCGCCTCACCGTCCGTTGAGAGCTCCACTGTGCGCAGCTGAATGTACCCTTCCGAAGGAAACACAAGCCTGTGACCTTAGCCCTTTGCTTTCCTTGCGTTCCTCTGTATTCCTGCATACTTATATATTTGAATGTCGTAACCTTGACCTTATGATCGAGTGAAGTGTTTAGTACCCGTGATTATCTGATTACACATTCGAAGCATTACCCGCCTGATGGCACACCTCAATTCGGAAAGTGTTCTACCACTGCTGATGGTGACCTTGGAAACGCGCATCAGTTTGTCACTTCATCAGAGACTCACGAGGCCTTTTAAGTAATCTGAGGATTTGACAGAATGTGGAACTTAGGAGATCGCATGAGCCGCATCGACTTTCCTTAACTTTTCTTGGGTAGGGACTTGAGAGGGTGGGGGGGGAGCGGAAACACTTTTGCAGCTGTGTATGTTAGGTGGGTTGCGTTTCGTCTTCAAAGCACTTTCGGATCATCCATTTCGATGCTCCTGCCCCATCATTCACGGACAAACATCCGCAACTCATTCGCCGCTATATCTATAACAGGAAATTTTCGGAGACGAATTCCCACGATTTTGGAGAGGACATTTTGACGGGGATCCATCGGACACAATCAGCAGTGGTTTCTCACATCATGTACAGGGGGGGGGGGCCAAAAAAAAGACTTTTTTCTTCCTCGAGGCGCTATAACTACACTTTATTAAATTCTTATCGGACATTTCTACCACCATATTAAAGAGCATATTAAATACTATCATGATACTCCGCCACAGCCTTCTGGAGGAGCGCCATCGAGAGATTCTGCCACGCGACCGTCAGTGGGTGCGTGAGTTCAGCGAGATCGTTGATTTCTCCGCCACTGTAGACCACCCTATTGAACTCCGCCCGAACCAGGTAATTGAGGGGTTTAGGTCAGGTTACCTGCTTAGATATTCCACCTTCTTCAGGTACTCAACGCCCTTCCATTCCAAGTAGGCAAGAGTTTTCCCAACGCCCTTTGATTCCATGTGGTGTCACCCAATCCTGTAGCAGTACAAAGTTTCCAAGAAGGTACGGGCGACGACATGTGGAGAGGATATTCTTCTCGAGTTGCTCGATGTAACCGCCAGCGCTCACCTTTAGTCCGGGGCCCACGAAGAAAATATCGGTCTCTCCATTCCAGGTACCACCATCAACTGGCGCCTTGGCGACTGAGGTGAAGATGATGTCCTAGACCGTAGCGACGTTGTCGGAGCTGCTCGATGTTGGAGGTCTTCCAGATCGAGAGTACTGGTCTCCAGGTAGCTATCCATGGGTGACTCCATACTAGAAGTTTCGCAGCTGTTTGGAGGTGACATGAATTCCGAAGGTCTTCTCCAGTCAGGTTGCGGCTGGAGATGACTTCATATTTTGGTGTACATGAAGGTGATGGGCGAGAGCCAGCTCCTGCTTATAGAGGAACATCTTGGGTATCTTCCGCCCTGGTACTCGTATCCACGTCCTCTGTCTGGGCTGCGAAAACTTTGCTGATATGTGACTCGGTCGAAATGTCTTTTTTTTTGCCCCCCCCCCCTATGTATAACACATTGGCAACCGCCGTAATGCGCGCATCTTCGGAGCATTTCATTATTCATCAGCAGTTCTTCAGAAATTTTCTCAAAATTTCCAATCGCTAATAAGGTAAGAATCTTCGGTGATTAGAATTAGGTTTTGACAACTCCAGAACATGAATGAAAATTCCAATACATAACAAATTACCACATGGCGACAAAATCATGACACACCATGTGTGTCAAGCGGTCCGGAAAATGTAGACAAAAGATGTGAAAATTTCAGAAGGGAGTTCTCTCTAACATGGCGTTGGCATTCTACTCACTAGGGCATTCGCTTCCCTTAATCTGTACATATTCATGCCGGACACTCCTTTAAAAACCAATTGCTCCAAAGTAACCACGTTCTTCATGATCTTCAAATGCTGCGATCCTGAAAAGAAAAGAAAAGAGAAAAATGAAGCAGTAAGAATAGAATATAAAAAATTCTCTTCGTGGATTCTCTGTCTTCACCGTTCTACCAGGTGCACTAATCGCCGATCCTTGAGGTGCTGCGAACATGATTCCCCTTCTTTACAGCCAGCCAAATGACAGGTGCACATAAACCAAGCGATTTGCTCATACATGTTAAAAGTTGAAACCATGTCGCGGTGTAGTACGCTAAGCCCAAATACACGTAACATTCTGATCAACCGCAATCACAATCGAAGTGATTACTCTCACACGATGAATTCGCTTTCGATTTTGTAGAACTAGTATGCTCTAAACAACTGGCGACGCGAATGAGAAGGAAAGGTTTCAAGAGAATCAATTAGGATGCAATCCACGAAAAAAACAAAGAAAGATCATACCAAAAAAAACTGAAACGAACGTGAACCATTCCATTTTCAAAAATGATGATTAACTCGGCGTCCAACCATGAGGACCGCGACCGCGCTCCTCGCCCGCAAGAAATTTTCGTGGACTCCATCGGAGTCGCTGTGTAGAACCGCGACCTGACATGCCCTTCGTGCCGACAAGGATATACTACACGGCCGAGAAAAATAGACCGGGTTGAATGTCGATGATTTTTGTTGAAAGCATATCAGTCAGCAACGTGTCTGTTTCATTTTTCATTGCAGATGGTAGCAAGCATTTACCAGTTCGTCGACACATCCATTAAAATACGCATGTGGCTGCTACGGGAAGGCGGATTCCCAATGTTTGAGCCCACTATTGTCGTTACTAAGGTGCCATCGGCCACAACAAATTCACATATCGCATTGACTAACATCTGAGCAGCTTCCAGTGTCTCCCCTACAATGCTGTCGAACGCTCATTTGGAGAGGCCCGCCTCAATTATTCTCGACTGTGCATATAGATTTTCTCTTCCCAGTGATGCTCTCATTCTTTACTGTATAAAACATGCTTCTCGTCGTACTACTACTCATTGCTGCTCACTGTCAGTCATAAGGCTGTCATTTCGTGCCTGTGGTATCGCTCTTTCCTCTAGAAATACCGGCTCTCACGAATTTACCCACAAAACAACCTGACCCTGTTAAGAACGTAAACTGTAAGCGCCAGTCACAACCTCCTTACGCATTTGAGACTCCCAGTGATGATTTGATAAGGTGATGAAGCTCTTTGTAGAAACTCCCCAAGATTCATTCTCTGAATTATCCTGAGCAGTTTCACCCTCCAGCAGCCACCGTGTTTCCCTTTTCCTGCGCATGCTATGCGTACAGTGCACGAGTTCTCCAGTTGCGGCGCCACTTGACTGCGAATGTCCAAATAAGTATCAAATTTTCAGTACAGAAGCTACATTCAAAATATCACGATACATTAATACCTCAAGGTTCCGATTTTAATGACGGTTGTTTTCCATTATCACTTCTTTGTTCGCAGCTATCATTTTTCCGTAGGTTTGCATGACATTTTGCGGATGGACAGGCAAATCTGCGGGCCGACGTCTTCACAATACGGCAGTACAACAGAGTGACACTTGGGCTTTTTTGGCACTTTGCATGTGGCCAAGTGCTAGCTGATACTGTAGTTCGTTTGCCAGGAGATGTTTTGACATCCTATAGAGTTTCGAATGAAGACTATGGACTACCAATAGCGTCTGAAATGCTGCTTGCAGATATGGGAACTGAAATGGGCCACTTGAACCTGTCAAGCTGGCTATGAGCAGCAGAACCTGCAATTTTCTGATGCTCCGCTAGCACTTAGACGAATGGCGGCATGTGCAACTCACTTTGGCTAGAATACTGTCGTTGATGTTGTTCTACCTTCTGAACACGGATTTCAATACCGTTAAGCGCGAAGACGCTTGGCGCCTATGCTCCAGGCTACTGAAACAAGTTTCCAAAGAAGCAGACGCCTTGGCCGCTCATAACCCTCTTGCAGGATCATCACAAGAATTTTGAGTAATGCGCAAAAGTCAGACCACGGACCGGACTCGAACAAGCATCTTCCACTCACTGAATATCGGTTGTGAATCGCGAGGCTAAATGTTTTTACTTTACTGCTTTCACTTGAAGCTGTTCTAACTTGATAACTGCTGTTAAAGGAACTAAAACAGCTAACTCCTGTTTCCGCATTTTTAAGCAATATCCTTAGATTTCCATGAAAAGATGAAACCATCTGTGGTTCTCCGAAATCATTGGAGGTTCGAATGTTTCAGAGCTTCATCACTCAGATCCGGCCCTTCTTCTTCTTTTTATCGTTTCTCCTATTCGAGCTCTGATATGATGACGCCCACTTCTTCCGATTGAATGCCAACTACATATCCTCATGTCCGTAAGCGAGAAGGATGTCCAGCTAGCACTTTTTCGGACATTCGTTAGGCCACTGCCCGGTAACTTCGAGCACGAGGCCAGTCTTCATGACGGTAACCTTTGCGCGATCTTTATGAAGAGGTACATGTAAGATGCGGAAACGTGTGATGCCCTCCAATGCCTCATTTTCACCTTGTGCACATCGAGGTACCCTCGGATAGCGCTAGCTGCAGAGAATTCCGGTGTGTCATTCAGGCCATGCTGCTCTGAGCGCACGCTTACTTCTGAGCTCAGACCTCTATGGGACATAACTGATGGCCGGAGATATGGACTTGAACATTTTTTCGTACGATTGAGCTCAGTGTCACCGATCTTAATGTATCCCACCTCGCTAAGATCGGTTGCACTGGAATCAGTCAGATCTTCCTCAAAAAACCCTTATCCTGGCGAACCATTCAAATATCTCAGCACTTTGCGCAACTTGAATCTTGAAATGTGATAGGATTGAGCAAAGAGTCTACACGCTGCTCTCCTTTTCTAGGGCATGCTGCCGTGAAGTCTGCCCTTTTCTCGAATCGAGATTTTCAATGCCTGCCTCCGTACTTTGAAAGCATGCTATGACGCCTAATGAGTTCATGACTCATTTCGCAGCTATCGATTCGCTTCCCGTTAAAAGTAGGTATTTCACGAGTGAAGCACGAGCATCTCCGTCCATCGCCTTGCATTCAAATCGACCAGCATTTTAGCAAGTATGTATTTATTGAGAAAACTCTCTTTTATCCCTTTCCGCCATGCTCGCTTGCTTCCTTCTCAGGAATACGAGTACACTGGAGATCCCAATTCTCATCTACCTGGCGGCGGTAATAATATCACCAAAATCTCATCTCTGCTCGTCGCGGTTGATTTTGATAGTTGATTGAGAGCGTCTCCTTCCCTCCCTGCGGTCCACGCCAGTCTCTTTATTTTTTTTGAGGAAACTGGTGAAATTCTCTGCAATATTGTTAAGGATGGGAGAATTTGGTGATATGATAAATATGTAGGTTGTGATAGGGGTCGCACTGAAAGAAAAATCATTAGATTCGAGAACTTATGGATGTTAAAGAATCGGACCATATTCTCCAGACCTCATTTTCTGGGATGAGTCATACTGATACAGCTATTCCACCCGTGACGCTTTGACCTCTCACGAAGCCTTCCTCTACTAGAATACCTAGTAGCAGAGCAACCAACTACGGATGGGTAAGAAATAACCAGATAACATCAACTAGCGAAACTACACATAAAGTTTCTTGGACCAAGGATCAAGTCTTCGTAGATCGCTCATACTTTACTATTATAAAATATAAGATGCTTTTGGCACCCGAGAGCTTATTTTTGAGCCCCAGTGTCAACCGGGTGAGGTTGATCATCTAGCCCTTTTAAGTGAGTGAGGGAATGGATTTTTTTTCGCTTCTTCCTTGATTTGTTCACACGTACCCCGAATGTCTACTTATTTACATTTACTTGGTACCCCGTTTGAATTCCAAGCATGGAGACCAGATGTGCTTGCACTTTCACGATGCACTGAACCGTCTCCTTCCCAGAGCAATACGGCTGTTCTGGAAAAGAGAACGTGGCCCTGAACATTGGCGTATGCAAGCTCTCGTATGGCCAGCATGTAAATGTGATTCCATTGGGATTCCAGTGCGTAGCCACTCCACGGCAAGCGCTAACGTACGTTTACCAGGATTTTTTTCACGGTAATCAGTGTGAGCTTCTTTGCTGCTCAGCCTAGGCTCTAAAGCAGGGGTCGCCTGAGGATAGCGTCTTCCTCTCCTAATAACAGTGAGATCTACAATTTTGAAGTTTTACATTATGATAACTGCTGTTTTACGCCGCAGTACGCGTTCCGAAAGTTATCACAAGAATGCTGAGTTGTGGGCAAAAGTCGTGCCCCAGGCGGGAGTCGAACCCGCACCTCACGCTTTCCGGGCGAGTGCGCTATCCGTTACCTTACAGCACGCACACGTTTAACTTGGTGAGCCGGTCAGCCGTAATCGTTAGATATCGGCAATGAACCGCGAGGCCGAAGGCTTTACAATTTTGAAGTTTCATATTATGATAACTGCTGTTTTACGGATAGCGCCCTCGCCCGGGAAGCGTGAGTGGTGCCGGTTCGACTCCCGCCTGGGGTTCGACTTTTGCCCATAAGTCAGCATTCCAGTTAGATCCACATTCTCCGGGTGTCATGATTCTTAATCAATGATGTACACTTTAAGAGACGAGGAATTCAGGTTCTATCAAAATCTCTGAAAACTAGCCCTATCGGGGCCATTCAACATTTTGATGTCAAAACCTTTAAATGCAAATTCGTGACGCTTGTGTTACCTCATGACATCTGTCAGAAACATGCCTCAGATGAGTTGGTGCTTCACCTTCACGAAAACCATGACGGAAATCAGGCCGGTATCACTAATTGACGGCAATTTTGAGGCTGAACAGCGAAATCAGAAAGACGTTCTCGTGCTCCAATTATCTGGATATCTACCCCTTCAAAAGAAAACCGGGCTGGCGAGATGAGGAAACCGAAATCGCATTTACTGTAATAGTAGCTCCGAGGAAAGGTATCGTAGAAATGATAGGCAGTGAAATTCAAATGACTACTTGGAAAACTGAATCAATGAGGGTTGAGGGGGCCAAAGCCAGGAGATAGCCTAATTTCCGTCTCGCATATGCCCTTACGGATCAAGCTCTCTAGGGTTCTCACTCCCTTCTTCAGTAACTCCTG
>MU966944.1:8974-19821 GCA_036418165.1 Cooperia oncophora | reverse complement strand
GAGAGTCCTTATCCCTGAGACGGAGTAGGCGTGGCATTTGAACATGGCCTAGAATCGGTTGCTAGTGGGATATTTCAGCATTGAGTCAACTGTCACTTTGTTCTGTGATTGACAAAGACATGACCACAATTGTCTCAAAATAAAATATCTCTCCAGAAGCACAGCCACCGCCACGTTCGGTTGAAGTACGCAGCCACGCCTACCACATCTCAGGGATTTTGAGCATACCTGGTCGCGACGGTTACATCTGGTCGCCATACCTCCACTTCCTTGATTTTCACCCTTGTTTGGCCACCGTGCTCATCAGGATCCCATTTGAGGAAGGCATCGTTCCACTGGAGAATGAATTCCGCGGAGAATGTGGCGGTCTCTTCTGCTTGGTCCTAAAGTGTTCATAGTAAACAGAGGGGTGTGAGCTTCTCAGGAGGGTACAGCATCGCGATGAATGTAATAGCGGTTGCAGTTTCCTTCAGTAAATCTCGGAGCAACAGCGGATCGAATTCTGAGGTCACTGGTAGTTTTGCTTTTCAGAGGGCCTTTCTTGGAAACAAGCAAGCAATAGCAATCTCTTTGCAAGGGGAAATGCGTTTGGCGCCGCTCAGTTCCACCAGCGTTGCAATCGCGGTGGTGCTAGCCTCCGAGGGTACAAGCTCTCCCTCTTCCCAACGTCCTCTTTCAGTACAACCCCTCCCCCGTCACAAGGTGCCTACTTATTACTAGATTTTTCAGATAGAACAGGCATCGGGCATGAGTGAGGGACCCGTTCCCCTCCCGACTATCGGGGAATCAAAATACTACAGAACAAAACAGTTTACCCAGCCAACTTTGAGAATTCACGTGGAGCGGGAAACACTCGTGAGCGAAAAAAATCCCCTTGTTGCACGGAAAAGTTTCTGTCCAGTGTTCCCTTTCGCCATCCACTAAGTGCGACCCATAATGGGATTCTCATGACAATGCTGTATCCTGCCTCTCGATTGCTGTTTAAAGAGAACCATTCGCAACAAGCTGAGCCCGTTGGCACTGATCGACAAATTGAGTGTTTCGTTCTCGTTCAACACTGGACGATCGTTCGCGTTGTAACCATTCTCCAGCAAGTGACGTATCAGCACCGAAACCTGAGATTCGGCTCTCAGGCCTAAAAGCATTTATAGGTTGAGTGACACGGAGAACAAAGACCTTGTGAGAAATTGGAAATTATTTAGACTCGTTTTTTAATTTTTCTTTTTTTCAATTTCGTACAGACCGGATACTAAATTCCATCACCACTGAACGTGCCAGTTCAGTGATGATGCAAATTTGGCTGATAGTAGAACGAAAAACGTTTTCTACAGTCTTCAGACGCTGGCGTTTTGCAGGGGAAGGGGGAGCTGGGTTTGAGGGCGTCAGCGGTTGCCCTATGCTGCGTATTCAGCACACTTTTGTGCAACGGTTGCTTTTGCCGACGGTGCTCTCTTCTCTCTCCATCAGTAACACACAAGGGAGTCCATTTTACTTCGCCGGTCCATTTTACCTCCATCTTCATGACATTTGGGTTTTCCATTAACAACTACGAGTGGGGAATTCCATCTTCAGTTCGTATCGAGCCACCTGGGACGAAGTGCGAGAGCAGCGATGGCCGTGAGGGTCCAGATGAAAGAGAGGCAGAGACGCAGTACAAGACAAGGGAGTTGGTACTAGAACATGCAGCAGTTGTCGGGACGCCTCTTCTTACCAACCGATTTGAAGGCTACCCACACTCATTACAAAGCTTCGCAGTAACTATTCAACTTCCTGTTATCTCAAATTCAAGAAAAGTTTTGCCGAAACTTCGGGGCTAGGGCTTGTCTAGCGCTTTAGTCACGAATATGGTACTCGCCGTGAGCCCCGCCGCCATGTGGCGCCACCATATTTGCAAAGAAGTCGATATAAACTTTTCTTCTTCTTCTTCAGCGTTTGTCCCGCTCGATGGCGGGTCCGCTCTTTTGATATAACTACGCCACTTTTCCCGATTGAATGCCTGATCGGGGTGAATGCCGGCTATTTTCAAGTCGGTATGCAGCGTGTCGAGCCAGCGCTGTTTGGGACGCCCCTTTGGCCGCTTTCCTGGTACCTCGAGTTCGAGAGCAGTTTTACGGTGTCAGCCTTCGCGCGAAGTACGTGCCCGTACCATCGAAGGCGCGTTTCACGCATTTTCTCTGCTATGGGGGCTACACCATACTTCTTGCGCACGACATCGTTACAAATGCGGTCCGATCGCGTGACGCCCGCCGTCCAGCGCAACATCTTCATCTCCATCACACCAAGGCGAGCCTCAACTTCTTTGGTCGCGGGCCAGCACTCGGCACCATATAACGCGACAGGTCGGACGACAGTACGATAGATCTTTGACTTGAAACGCTCTGGCATTTTCTTGTCGCAAAGGATCCCAGACATGGATCGCCATTTAGACCACGCCGCACTCACTCGTGCGCTCACTTCCGAGTTCAGACTGCCATCGGACGCAAGTGCTGATCCGAGATACTTGAATGTTTCCGTGCGCTTGAGCACCGTGTCATCGATCTTAATGGAGCCCGGCTCATTTGGGTCGGTTGTCAGGTACTCGGTCTTGTTGACGTTCAACCTGAGCCCAAACTTCGCCAGGCGATCGCCCAAGCTTGCACCTGCTGTTCCAGTGCGCTCTTATCTTCACAAGCAAGCATCACATCATCAGCGTAAAGCAGGGTCCAAGGCACTTCCTTCTGAAGATCTCGTGAGATGGCATCCATGACGGCAACGAAAAGAAGTGGAGAGCGCGGAGCCTCGATGTACCCCGACGGTACATCTTGTTGAGTCTATATAAATTTTTATTTCTAGTTATTTCGTGTCCTGATTACGAATATTGTGATCCTTCCTGGTACCCGCGCCACTTGCTGCCAGAATAGTGCCGACCTCGACCTGATACCACGACATTGCCGTCGTCCCCTCCGAGCTCACTCCTGGTAGAGCGCAGACGACCTGGGTGCCCTACGTTGAGACGTGCGCTAGAAATGTTGGTGATACCCGTGATCAGGACGCCCCCTAGTATACAAGTTCATTTGAACTTCTGTGAAAAAGTGGTGGTGCCGAGTTGGCGTCCACGTAGATTGTGTGGCGCCAGATTACGGGCCACGCAACCCACCTGGACGTCATAGCGTTCGATAGAGGAGACGACTTCAGTTCTTTCGATCGCATTTCCAACTCCTCACAGGAAGAGGTGCTTGCCACAGACTCAAACGAAACTATGAGCGAGAACCTTTAGAATCAGAGGACCCTGTGGCTTGGAAACTCCTCAAAGGAGTAGGAGATGGTCGCGTTGATCGCCAGTTGAGAAAATTCTCAGAAGGACTGGCTTTTATAGAGGAACAGTGAGTGCACTTTTTCTCTGCTCGACCGAGTGAAGAGGGGTTGGGGGTAGGAGAAGTTGTAATAAGTTTTGTTCTTCGGAATGCGAAGTACAGCTGAAGTTGCATTTCGCTATTTTTTTCAAGATACTCAAGAATTTACCCTGCTTCTTATGGTTTCCTTAGAATGGTAAATTTGAAAGAATAGGAGCATTTTGTAAAATAAAGCACCTGATTGGATCAGAAGGATGAACGGCCACAAAAGCATTTTCGGGAAGTTGTGGACCTTCGCGTCACTCGAAAGAACAGAAATATGATGCGTGTGAAATGAGGTCTCCAGGTCTCAACGATGAATTCTTGAGTATCAGCGGTTGAATATGAAAGATACAATGAAGATCGAAGACTAAACAGCATTTCTTGCAGACGTTCTGCTGAGGGAGCTTTGAAAAAAAATGATCACTTAAAAGCAGTTGGCGACGATAAATCCCCCAAGACGAGTAGGATTAATACGCCTGGCTAGACGGAATTCCGCGACCCTGAGCAGGCGCTGCGTAGCGCCTTTCCCGAGGGAGGTACCCTTATAAGGCCCCCGCGCCCGCCCGCCCACGAATGGACAATCGTAGCTGATGCTCTCTACCACTTTCCTAGTTGTTCCCAACTTCTTGCCAGTTTTTCCGGAATTTCCCGAAAATTTTCTAATTTTTCACTAGAATTTTGCTGTGGAGCGTGGGGGGAGGAGAATGAGCAGATGATGAGCGGAAAAACCGCAAAAAGTCAATAACAGGGAAAATTTTCCAATATCGCAAATTTCTTTCAAAGGCAAGTACACCCCTTCCTTCTCCCGGCGACCAAATAAGCCCCCCCCCCACCTCCGCGGGGATTCCCCAACGTACGAAGTGATCACTGTGCTGTGAGAAAATACCTTTACCCACGCACTGAACATATTCCAGTGTTTGCTTCGCTTTGAAAACCGGAAGAGTCCACGCCCACGCTGCGAGAAGCAAGCCATCAACTTCTCCTTCTCTTTTGAAATGTCATTACCCACGTCGTCAAAGAAAATAACGATCTCTCTTCATAAGAGGGAAAAGTTAAGTGGAGATTGAAGTGAATGAACCTTTAGAAAATAGGGTCAAGAAGTGGTAACTTTGTGACCAGAGCGATATATAGAATTTATTTTTTAAAAATTGAAGATCAGTTTATGGCTTGAAGCCATTGCTGAATTTGAGTCGAGATGAATTTCCGGGCGGCCGTCATTGATGCAGGATCACTGAGAGATGGCGCGTACATGTCGGCACAATGAGCAGTTCCTGAAAGTAGAAACTGGATCATGAACGAACTACGCAGCTCGTGTTGCTTCGTGTGGCCTTCAGTTGTTAGCCAAGACACGCCCACGTCTCGTACCGTCAATCACTACTGGGATAATCGTGGAAGTAGTGCTGTTCAATTTGCCAAGTGCATGCCATGGGTCAATGTTTCCATTGGGTAGGATGATATAGGACGACTGAAAGGAAACATATAGAAGCTCAGTGGTCTACAGTACGGGAATTCTTGGCAGGACACAGTAGCGCTCACATCCATATGATCTCGTCCTCCGTAGTAGGCGTTCACATTCGCTACAGCTGCTGCCACTGAAGCTGAGTTGTAGTTGCTTCCATAGATGTTGGTGCATTCATCGATGTAGAACCTACAAAGAATCACGTTTTTTTAACTGATATGCTTCTGTGGCTGTAATAACAAATAAACGTTGCTCCAAACGATTAAGGGACTATCAAGGCCTTCCTGCCGCTTATTGGGCTAATTTCCGGAAAATTCGACCCTCTCCTTCACCTTTCTCTTTTCTAGCTTGTACCTTTTCCCTACTTCCAAACGCTTTTTTTTCCAGTATTTTCCCCCTCTCGCATTCCCATAAATACTATCGCGAACAAGAGGGGGGGGGTTCGAAGCCAAACACTTCTGTTTTCAACAATCGAAAACAGTGGCTGTGTGGCCCTTTGCGTGACACTGGAAGAATCAACAAGCAAAAAAGTTCTCACGCCATATACCTCTCTCCCTCCTCCGGATCGAACACGTTCTTCGCTGGGGATTCCACAATGGTCAGCATGCACTGTTCCCTTCCATCCGAGTGGTTACTGTTTCTCATAATACCCGACCTCTGCACGTCTGTCATTTTCAAGAATATGTTTGATTAAAGGCAGTTGGCACGATAATTTGGTACTCGGCCTGAAATGCTAGCAGGGCGCCATATAGTGGGGAAAATGGCGAAAAAACGAAGTGAAACGGTCAAAAACCTGCGAAGAAAAGCCTTCTTTTTAATGACTCGAAAAGCAATTTCGGACGAGTTTCTCCGTAGGCATCTTGCCAATAACCGCTACGGTAGGTGCATGCACGTATGTACTCATATATCCATGCAGCACCGCAGCCGCTTCATACCAATCCCTTCGCTTCATATTTTACTTCGCAAATGAAGCAATACGAGCATCAGGTACGGTCGTCCATTTGTGGGCGGGCGGGCGCGGTGGGCGTCGGTATGTTGTAGCTTGATAGGGCCCTTATACTGGTGATTTCCTCAGAAAATGTGCTACGCGACCTCGCTCAGGGTTGCGGAATTCCCTCCTGCCAGGCGTATTAATCCTAATCGTCTTAGAGATTTATGGTGCCAACTGCCTTCAAAAGAAAGCTGCGCATGGTAGTCCAATACTTGCTCAGATCCTGTCCACACAAGCCGCACCTTTGAGATCGGTATGGTATCAGATTTAGCCGCTGCCCACTCAAAGAGGGCAGTTTGCATTTTCACTATTTCCTTGTGCAAATTCATTTAAAGGAAGAACCCGCGATTACTCGCCATCTCAGGTGGTGGATTAGGGGGTTCCATATAGACGACAAGGCGCTTGAAGTAACAAAAAAAGGCAGAAAAAACATGCCACCTGCCTAGATGAACCCCATTTCGATCCCAGTTTGTACGTGCCCAATCAACTCTATCTCCAAAACTACGCCCTCATATGCACGGCTGATTCACCGATAAGATTTCTACGATCGTACAAGTGGCGATTATCATGCTTTTTCGTCCTGCAATCTCATTTTTCACTGGAAGTCGGTCATTAGGGGCGGAGTCTGGAGGCGGAGTCACTGGAAAAAGGAGGAGCCACTGAACCTATATTGCGCTACAGCGCCCCTCCCATAGAATTTTTTGCCGCGAAACCGGTACAAGGTTGTTCGTCGCGGACCACTCTAACCTCCTGACGCCATATTTTCAACTTCGATACTGATCGCGGACCAGGGCACATCGTTGGTTGGGGAATCCCCAACAGGGGGTCGTATTTGGCCGCCAGGAGAGGGGGGGTCGTAGTGAGTGCGGCAGCCAGTAACGAGCAGCGCAAATTGTCAATGTGCTGAGTCCTGTACAACGAAACTTGTAGAGAACTCGGATATGCAAAAAAATAGTACAAAACTTTCATTCATCAAACTAATCCGAAATAACTGCAAATATTAATAAGTCGACATTATCTCGTAAGTCCGTTGGTGACTAGTACAACTCAAACTCTGGTTCGCTGCCAATGATATGGCGTGTCCGCGGTCGCGCTTGGCGCTGAGCCAACCTGTTTTTTCTCGACAAGCGACAGGACTACCATATCGTTCATATCAGACGTTTTCCAGCAGTTGGTCTCCTTTATCGGAGTCAGCGATTGGCGGAGCACGAATCTGGCAGCGTTGACAGGGACATGTTCCATCATACGCAACGGAAAACACTGTAAACAAGTGCACAGGCTCGCCATGGACCTCCCTGAACCTTATAGACACATTTGCTCGCGTGAACAGACATTACGCACAAGTTGCACCATCCCATCACCTCTGCGCGGCCCTCAGTGCGCGGCGCATCCAAAGTTGGCGTGATCGGCGCTAAACGAACCATATCCTGCTCCTGCTCCACCACAGGATACGTTCTACATGCGTTCCTGGCTATTCGAACACGGAACGGTACACAGGAAACGGGTTTTTCGCGCAGCTGGGAGTGTTCCTCAAGAAATCCCCATAGCGAGATCTCATGAATCCCGAGAGCTTCAGAAACAGTTCAAGAGGTTTTTAGAAAGAGAAAATCTTCAAACACTCGAAACCATTCTCAGATTTGTGAAATGTTGAGTTACAAAAAAAATATATTGATTCAAACCTGTTCGGTTGAAATCACTCCCCAACGAATCCCTATGGCAGATTTCTCTGTGATTTTTGCGACGTTCATAAACGTTTTAGTACTTTTAGGAAGTGCAAACCTTCCTCTACACGAGTACGGTCTCCTCTTCCCCACAGGTCCGCTTTTGAGGAAGTTATGGTCCTTCAAAGACACCCACCGATTGGGTGTCACCGACCTCAGCTGGAAATTCTCGCTCCATGGCTAAAATTGCCGAATAATCTCCAGTCACAGCTGCAATTACATGCGCATTCTGCTACCGTACTCCACATAATCGGGGTAATGCATTTTACGGCGGTTTGTTATAATCGGTAGTACGTATGAACAAGACCTAATCTTCTCTTTTCCGTCGTCTCAAATCTTGAAGTAAGCGTTGTTAACACTGTGTGGTCGCTTATGGCCGCTTCCCAGAGAGGGAGTTCACGTCAGGTTAACGAATGCTCATTGAATTTAATCGCGATATATTGTTATTATTACCATGTGTGTTTCAAAACGGCCATCGAAGAAGTTCATCATACGAGTTTCTCATAATACGATTGTACCGTTTTTTGTTTGCAATCATCTCTGTATTGTTCTATTATGTCATGACTTCAAGTCGTCCATTTAGTATGGGCACCTTCATACAAGTAGAATTTCATAGTGGGCGTTTCATAGTTTCATTTAAGGCGAAAAAAAACCGAACGGCAAAAAAAGGGGGGGGGGTCGTACCGAACCCCCCAAAAAAAGGGGGGTCGTAGAGGCTTCGACCAAAAATCGCGCACTCGAACTGCCTGTGCCCTGTCGCGGACCCTGCCTATTGGCAAATTCATCTTAACGGAAGAACCGCGATTACTCGCCATCTCAGGTGGTGGATTAGGGGTTCCATATAGACGACAAGGGCTTGAGTACCTCGACTGTGAACAAAAAAAAAGGCAGAAAAAACACGCCACCTGCCTAGATGGAACCCATTTCGATAGCAGTTTGAACGTGCCCAATCAACTCTCTAGAACTACGCCCTCATATGCACGTCTGAATTAACGATAAGATTCCACGACTCGTGGGGCTATCTATGCTTTTTCGTCCTGCAATCTCATCTTCCACTAATAGCGGGTCATTGGGCGGAGTCTGAGCGGAGTCACAATCAAAAAAGGAGAGCCACTGAACCTATATTGCGCTACAGCGCCCCTCCCATAGAATTTTTTGCCGCGAAACCGGTACAAGGTTGTTCGTCGCGGACCACTCTAACCTCCTGACGCCATATTTTCAACTTCGATACCTGATCGCCTGCCTTAAACTGAGAGTCTCTCTAATACGTATATCCTCGAATAATTACTGAAAATATCAGCATTTCTTTGTTCGCCTGTCCATTAATAAATAAAAAGGAGCTTACTTACTGGAAGAGCCTTTCCTCCGAAGAATGCCCAGTCATGTTTGAATCAGTGACTATTAAGAACCCGAACTCTTGCAGGTTCCACACCCATGCGCTAACTTACAAGTTTTCAGATTAAGGAACACACATTAATGTTGCATGAGAAAAGCAGAGAGTGTACTACTAACTTACTACAAAATCTGAGTTGTGCAAAAGTCGGCCCCATGCGGGAGTCGAACCCGCACCTCACGTACCGGCGAGCGCTATCCGTTACGCCCCAGGGCCATTCACAAGTTAAACGTGTGAGTGCTGATAGGCTACGGCATAAAAGCCGTTAAGCTGAGAGGGTAAAAGCGGCCCTGGTGGCGTAACGGATAGCGCACTCGCCCGGAAAGCGGGGGTTCGACTCCCGCCTGGGCACGACTTTTGCCACAACTCAGCATCTTTGATAACTTCGCAAGGCGTATGGCGCGTAAAACACAGTTATCAAATCAAAACAGCATATACTTACTCTCCTTGCATCACCCTAATTATCCTGCATGAACGTTATGAAACCTTGGTAGTCGATATCTTCACAACCAAGGTAACCCATCAGTCCGTTGTAGTAAGTGTTCACCTTGAACTCATAGGAAGAATCTATTAGTAAGAAGAGGATTTGTCTGTAAAAGAAATAGAACAATCTCTGCAAATGACAGCTCTGCTTACCTCTCGCAATTTTACAAGAGAACTGTCCTGGGTTTCATGGAAACGGCAGATTCCGTTCTTGATCGTCAGTGCGTTACCAAACAGACCCTTGAATCACAATTAGCGTCACTTCTTATTTGGACATTCAGATCTGGGCGGACTGTGAAGACTTCACAGTCCGCCCAGTCTTGCCCTTTGTCGTTTGTTGTAGAGGTAGGGATTCACTGAACTCCTTCAGATGCTCTTTCAGATGATTAAGACTTCACAGCTTTTGGGGTGTTTTCGCTTGAAGACAAAAAACATGGCAATTTGGAACGCTCTACAACGAGTGCCAGATAGTGGAAGAATGACGAAAAATGCCGAGCAGAACGGCAAAACACTGCAAAAACCATTGTTCTGCACGGCATGGGACGAGCCTCGGACGAGTTTCCCATTGGCATCAAGCCAACAACCGCTTTTTCAGACCTCTACGGCTGCACATATGTTTTCTCATCTCTATGAAGCAACGCCGCTAACAATTGTACTTCATAAATGGAAGCGATAAGAGTACCAGCGTCGATGTGACTGCACGGCCATTTGTGGGCGGGCAGGTTGCGGTGGGCGTCTGGGTCGGCATGTTGCACCTTGGTTAGGCGCTATAACGGTGCCCTTCCTTGGAAAAGGCAGAACGCAGTGCCCGCTGAGGAGCACAACATTCTTTCGCGCTGAGCGACCCTGTACGCTTTGGTGATTTATCTTGCCACGTGCCTTTGAAGGCAGCAGAAGGCAGCACGATAATTTTGTACCCGTTCTTAAATAGTAGCAAGGGTGCTAAATAGTGGGAAATCGCGAAAAAACGAGGTGAAACGATCAAAAACCTGCAAAAAGGCTTTTGTTCTGCACGGCTCAGAAAGTGTCGGACGAGTTCCCGTTGGCATCGTGCCAATAACGCTACGGTAGATACGGCTGCATGTATGTACTCATATATCCATGCAGCACCGCAGCCGCTTCATATCAATCCCTTCGCTTCATATTGTACTTCGCAAATGAAGCGATACGAGCATCAGCATCGGTCCCACACTTGTGGGCGGGCGGTTGCGGTGGGCGTTTCGGTGGGCGTGTTGTAAATCGATTAGACGCCATAACGGTGCCCTTGGTTGGGAAACGCGCCACGCAGCGCTTGCTCAGGGGCGTTGAATTCTGTTCTACTCCATACGCACTACGTACTAATCCTACAGGTCTTGGGGATTTATCGTGCCACTTGCCTTCAAGATAACATTGCGATTCAATTGCTTCCGATAAAAAGGAAAGGAAT
>MU966942.1:11546-27478 GCA_036418165.1 Cooperia oncophora | reverse complement strand
CTGCGCAACAGGAAGGAACGCTCACCTCTGTTGCACCGTTGACGCGGGATAGTCCGCCATAACATACGTAAGACAGTAGGAAATGGGACTTACTATAGGGTCTCGTTATACGTTTCAACTTACAGAGGCGCACGTAGCTTGGGTTGGTGGCAGGATGGCTTCATTGCTCACCATATGGTATGAATTGCGTTGTTCATACAAGGTTCTTTAGCAGACTTTCAGAACGCCTCCCTTTCCCGGCCGCGATCTCCATATGCTGCGCCTTTATACATATTGCCAAATCCTTCCTGCCTCTAAAGTTTTACGCCTAACGTCAGATATATATACGATATTACATATACATATATTGTTTGTATCTGATGTACATATGCTACTCGCACAGTCTCCAAAGTTTCCGTGAGGACAACACACGATAAGGTAAACTGCTATTACGCACTTTTCGTAGTCTGTTACGAACCAATTGATGTTTAACGTTTCCATTTTGTATTTCTACCAATTGCACATAGTCCTGCAACAGCACTCTGTTGAATGCAGTGGTGGCTTTATCAAATATGAAGTTGGAAACTGATGGTGACTTATTACTACGTGATGCCCATCTTTGGCTAGAGACTGATTTTGTGGACAGCTCGCTATTGTTCTCGTTCGTTGAGGAGGCGAAGCGCGTTTTGCTTGCAACATTTTCAGAACGGCAATATCGGTTTATTCCACCGGATGTTCCGGTGTGGCTCGAGAAATACGTTTTCCAACTCCCTCTACGGAACCAATGTCCATGGCGAGCCCTTATTTTCGAGGATGGTATGTACCTGCCTCTTCGACGATGCTGCAATAAGACATTTCTTCATTTGAGCGCCTTGCATCAGTTCTCGCTGTCTGCTCTATGGGTAGAATAGAAGAACCGGTAGTGGAACGCTTGCACTTGGTGTACTGTAGGTACATAGACGACTGTTTCAGAATGTAAACAACCTTCCAAATAAATGGATGTCTCCAGCTATTGAGCGAAAATGGAAGAACAGTCACAGTATGTTCAACTGACTCAGGGAACCCCCGAGTCTGTCTGTTACGCTTTCGGAACGCGCAATTTAAGGTGTTCAACGGCACTACTCGTGCAAAATGGTACAGTAAAATACCTCTCTCCCGTTCTCTTTGCTGCTCTATGATGCCTCGGGACAAGGGATCGTTGGGAGAACCCAGAGGGTCATACTTGGCCTCAATAATTGCAAAACTAGACAGTTATCCCTGACTGTTGACTGTTGAGAAGGGAGAATCTCCTACCCTCCCCTCACTCCTTCCGCTTGACGGCAGTCTTTTGGAAAACTTAGTAGGGAGTTGGCGGAAATCAGAAGAACTTGGTGAGATGGTAGGTAGGTTTCGGAGGAAGAGGGGGGAGGGGTCGTTCCTGGGAATTGGGGGCAGTCCTACTGACCGTCACTCAACCAAATGGAATGCCCATCCTGTCTCAGGGGAAGCCAGTCTGTAATTTAGCGTCAACACAGAAGATTGTGTAGTTCTTTTATTATTGACCTTTGATTAGGGTTTGAATTCAAAAGTCCTAATCTATGTTATTTTCCCCACAACCTGATATTTTCGTAATTCATTTCATGATTTCGCTGTCTGGGAACCGCGCGAATGACACATCACAAAAAAATGGAGTGCTCACGTTCCCATAGCTGCGTAGATAAACAGCAGAAATGACCAGAGCACCTCATTGCTCTGCCGAGAACAACTTCAGGGATCTTATGCTTCTCTCTAATCGTTTATGGAAGGAAGGAAAACATGACAGAGAAAACCTGGACATCTCTCACTGCAAAATTAAGCTTGAACGTGATTTTTCTCATTATTATCACGTTGACGACAATCGCGTTTGGCAGGAATGCGCCGCGTAGGACAGTATCGTTTTTTTGCATCCGCTGTGAGCCACCGGTGGCTCATATTGTCCCTCGTGGACCAACCTTTTTGCTGCTATGTCAAATTTCGCAAAATGACTAGGCAGTATTGCAGGGGGTGCTACTCAACCATCCTTGACCACACTGGGCACCATATCAAGCCCGCCTCCTATGATCATGCTCACTTTTCAACGCGATCGCGATCATTTTACACTATAACTTCTGCTTATATGGCTTACTTGCATTTCCGCTTTTTCAGGTTTATACAATAAATCCATGCCGACACTTTTTCGGTATGCGCGCTATTTAGAGTAGTCTAAGGCGTAGTGCAGTGAAGTGTCATTTTTACCCCTATGCTCGCAATTTCAGATCGCAGACAACCAGAATGCCTTACGTAAGCTGGCGCCGGAAATGAACGTTATGTTCACTATCAGGATGTCGGACTTCCGCTCTGCGCTCGCTTTCATCGAACTTCGCAAAGAAAAAGTTGTGGTGCAATTTGGTGCCCACTAAGGAAATCGGTGCCAAAAAGGCTGCTAGTGCCGGAGTGGCGTCAACTGGCGGCATTTGGCGCCGACGACAAATACGATGTCGCGTTCATGATCAGAGCCCCGAGCAAGTGCTCCAGTCCGGGTTTTACCCGGAAAGAACTATTTGGGAGGTTTCTACCAGAGCAGTAGCTAGTTGAAATTTTCAATTTTTAATTCAAAATATCTCAGGCAGGCAGCAACATTCTTCCCGCTCAGCCCTATTGGACAGTCACCTTTCACAGGTGATTGAAAAACAAAAAAGACCGAAAGGTAGCAAGAAAGAAACGAGCCCGAAGCTGATCATAATCAGCTGACTTGTGAGGAAATTGTGGTGCCTTTCTCATCCGTCAAACCGTACAAAGTGAAGCCATCTTGGTCTACTTTTGTTTCACGAGGAAAATCATGCCTTTTCGAACGTTTCATCTTCCGAACACATGCCAGGGCAGTGGCGTAAGTGGATAGATACATTTTCAGGATTGGGTTGCCCTACAGAAACAATACTTGTTCTAACATTAGGTTTTCTATTGATAATTAGATGAATTCTCAATGCCGTATAAGGAAATTGACAAAAAATTATTGCTAGTAAAACGGGGTGTCTTTTCTCTGTGGACTCTATTCCAATCAATGCTCAACTGCTCAAAATGGAATGTTAGGTCGAAGAAATGAGTATTTTTGACACCCATCTTTTCAGCAGGTAGAGGCAATGCGCACTCAGTAACACGGCAGTAACGCAACGGAACGGTAGGCCTAAGACGCTCAAAATAGGTCAATTATTATCCCCTCTGATCGGGAAGTGTACGAGTCTACGCCTGAGATAAATTATCGGTGGTCAAACCAATGTGGAGAAAATCGCACAGAAAATATGAGAACACTGACATTAATTCAAGCGGTGGCGAAATTCACTACACTGTCAACACGGATCAGTGACAGAAGCTAGGACATACTTTCCAGAGCGGCTGTCGAAGATTCGGGGAATCAAGTGAAAAAAATCAGAAAGTGAAGCAATAGTAAAGGTTCAAAATGGCCACCGCTTGCAAGAAACCTCGCACTCTGCCAACCGAAGATTTGTTTTCGTCACAGTAAGAGCTACCTCTTCATAAAGAGCTTAGAATAAGAAAAAAACGCCATAAAGAAGCCTATTGCGGGTGAAATCAGCTGATCCAATAATGATCAACTGCCGTTCGGCGCGGCCATTTGTGGTCGTGTCGTTGTTGGAGGGAATGCTGATTGGTATGTTGAGCCTTGCTAAAAGTTCTAGAGACAGTTTTCCGTTAGACTCTTCATAAAGAGTCCAACGGAAAACTGTCTCTAGAACGGACTCGGAATAAGAAATGCTCTCTCAGGGCCGCGGAACTCTTTGGTGATCAGCGTGTTCATCTTACGGCCTAGAGGATTTATCTTGCTATGCGTTTGATTAAAACGCCAGCGGCCCTATATGTTAAGTTCATAGCCAAGAAGCTGTTTTCCTTAGGAAGATAGCATAAGACTCATTGGAAGGCTCGGAGACCTCAGTTTTTACAGCACAAACAAGCGGAGGCCTTACTGGGTTCGGCTGAAAAATTCATTGAATCAGTTTCTTCATTTGAGCGCATGCTTAAAAAGGGGAATGGGTACAGGTCAATGAAGGTTTCCACCATCTTATAAAGCACCACCTACGCTTGGCAAGAGATTTCGAAACTTGGCACGCTCGGCAAGAGATGGGTTACAAGTTCGGGATTTCCATTTCAGAACGCTAGAACCAATTTGAAGCTGCTATGTGAGGCATCCCTCCTTGACTGTACACATCACAAGGGGAGGGGAAACAGGTTCGCAGCAGTGGTGGCGTGCCATATTCTTTCGGTCAAGAAGAACATGAATGCGGCTCCAGGTAGTGATTTCTGGGTGCCTCCTCCATACTACGCCCGTATTGCCGCAGAGCCAGTCTTACTGCCATAGCCGAAAGCCTTAACTTGTGTGCACTCTATTGCTGGATTCTATCTACCGCTGATTGCGTGTTTCGCTGCGGGACCACGGTATCGACGACGCACTTTGAAGATAGCGCGGTGTAGGATGAGAGGAACTGGCCCACTATTGGAGCTACCCTTTCGCCTCGCACATGGCGAAACCATATTGAGAGCAGAGTGTACAGTATGTCTTTAGAGGAGAAGATGGTTCCGAAAACTTTCTTTCGTGTCGACCCGAAATCCACTTGGATGAAGTAAGAGTTGCTAGAGATAAGAGGCGAGAGAACTAGACTCTTTTTTGGAGTAAGAAATAGTCCATCAAGCAGCACAGGCAAGCTCGGGTAAACCTTTTGTTTTCCCCCACAAAAAAGTTGCCAGAATTAAATCCACTTATGGGGAATTAAGATTACGGTAGGTTGCTTCGAGCTACCGGTATTTTGTTGTTAATGTACGCCTGCGTTGTGTAGAATTTCTGCTAAACACGACTTACCCCCTTTCCCTTGAAAAAGGTCTTGTTACGCTCTTACACAAAAAAACAAGAGTTGATATCGAATCGGGCTTAGGATCTCCGGAATTTTTTTTGAACATTCATAGCTTTTCTGAGGGTGGACACCGAGCTCTGGAATGGGGAAACAGGCAGCAGATTTCTTTTCGTTTCGGTTCCATTTACTGACTGTGCTTAAGCAAATTCAAACACCTCCTTTCTGAGGAAAATTCTCTTTTTGACGCCGCTGTTGAGTTTTAGTGTCAACTACGTGCTTCTACGTTTTTACCAGCTGTTACTCTCCTCATATGTGACCTCCTGTAAAAGCTGAATTAATGCCGGAATCTAAGAGACCTTCACGTTCTGGAGAGCAGCTCAAATTTTTTCTAGTTTCCGGAAGGCTTCTCTGTGTAACAGAAGTGCTCCTTCGGTTCTGAAATGTCCGGGACTATAATGCGTTTCGTTTCATTAATCCATGACGTCGCTGTGAGTGGTCACCGTACTTCCTGTCACCGCCAGTTCCACACTTCTGAGCTTGCAGCTTGCCTCTGTCATCAGGTGTCTCTTCAGGTGTTCTTCACAAGAGGAACCATAAATTATTTCCCTCACTTGATGACTGCACAACATTTGACTATCGCTACTCTTTCATTCTCCGAATGAGCCCTGCGCTCATGACCCCTCCCTCTCGCCGTCAAATACATCCTCCCTTCGTGATTTTTCAACAATTTTTGTACCTATATATAACTGAAACGTGTGAACTATGAACGCACCCAACGTCATTAATACGGTAGGACAGGTTCGAAGGACAAAATGTGTTTACATTCTCAAAAGTACTCATCATAAGTGCGACTTGCCAATTCAAATTTGATCATCTGCCACTACTTGCTGCAGAAGAGGAGACCACTGCAGACCGATGACCTTGCTACAGATTAGGTGGCGATTTTATGTCGGACGGAAATCGCCCACACTTGAGATGACCGCGGAAGAATTTCAAAGAAAAACAAGAGAGAACGATACTCCGACCTTTTGGCTCGAAATTCTTCTTTCGCCTTTCCGGCACCCGGCTTAGGACTGACAACTGATGCTCCTCCATGTTGCGGTGATCTTTGTCATATTTTATACGCATCATACTATGTGGTACGGAAAAATGATTTATTTTCTTACTTACTACTTTATTTGTTTATTTATTTGATTATTTACTTATTCATGTATAATAAGAAGTGATTGAGAAGGTTACGTAAGCTCTATGCCACCATTGTCCTTCCCTTTTTTGTACTTCTTAATCGTCACATCCGCTCCTCGCTGTCAGCTGGACAAAGAGAGATCATGTTGAAATCCCAAAGCACCACAGCTTCCCTAGAAAATGTAAGAGTATTCGGGCTCGGCGGCACCAAACGACACCCTCCAAATCTGAGAGCTCCTTGTGAAAACCTATAGATTTCTGTGAGCGATATGTGCAATTGTACCATATTGCAGCTTTCCAAGGTCATGCAGGCCTCACTTTGTGCAGAATGATGAATAGTATAAGTTAAGATGAATAAACGAAAGGAAGAAGGTGTATTAACAATGTGAAACTCCAAAAGTTTATTCCAAAAAACTCAAAAGACAGCAAAAGTCTCAAAACAAAATATATCTTATCTGGCTATATTTCGGCGCGTGGCACCTTCTTCAGGCCTGAAATTAATTCTATCTTCGTTGGGATAGGTCATTATGTTTTCCATCGTCTTCCTTTCGGAATAATCATACTCCGAAAGGAAGAATATAGAAAACATAATGACCTATCCCAACGAAGCCAAACGGCGCCAAACCGTCTTTGAACTCATGCGAATATGTTAGTGAGCGCGCTTGTGAGTCAGTGAGTTTTCCTCCATCCAGCCCACATTATACGAAGTACTGCCTCTAGAGTGAAGTCCTTCTGAGTTACTTATGGCTTACAGACTGTGGACGAGCACAGAACAGAACGCAGATCGGGAACGCGGAACTAGCGTACATCACGTGCTTACTTTTTTTGCCCATGTAGTACACATCTTGCCTGACATCCTGCTGAAATAGTAGCGCGGTGTTGCTCGTGAAATACTCGCTCTTGAATACTGTATGTGTGTTCCCTAATCTTTCGCGCTTTTGTTCTTGGCGTAAATTTCCTGGGTGATCTGTAGATATCGGTAAATTACAGTATTGTATGCCGTACTGTAATTGCTCGAATCCTGGCATGTCGCTGGCATAAAAGTAAGAGTAATTCCTCCCAGCGCAGAGGTAAGACAAAACGCCTCCGTCTTTCTAAGTGGAAGTGGATCGCCGTTCAGGAAGCAAAATCATATTCAAGCATTATCCCTTATCATTTTATGCTGCGTTCCGTCGAAAACGCATTGATAACGTTCTTCCAATACGTAACAGAAATTTCTGCTGCAGCACATGCAACGTTCAGCAGTATTAGCTTCCGAGAACATCATTGCTCAATCACATTATCTTTTCCCCATTGGTTGTTGTTTTTTTTGGCTGACGATTTGACGAAAGGGTTGGTTGGGATGGGTGGAGCGTAGCCGTAGTGTGTCATAGTATTTGGCTGGTTTACGTGCTCGGATTTCTCGTTTCCCGATCCCATCAGCGCTTACATTTATAATTTCAGCCAGTCTTCTTCCGAATAAAATGTCCCAGCTGAACGACCAGCATGCGGTTGTGATTTCGTATTCAGTGCGTGTATTCCATACCAGCATTTGAACCTGACGCAGAATTTTGTAAGATGGGGGAGGGGATCAACTAGCCACTGAGCGCTCGACGCGGACTCTGCTTTCAAATTCCCTCCTTCTCAGTCATTCTAGGCTCTCAGCGGTTTTAATAAATTCCCGATCTGTCCACTGGCCCCTTGATCCAGAAGAATTCCCTTTGTTGAAGTGGTCTGTAAAACAGTCTTTCTTCTAAAAGGAAACCATGACTATGAGCTTTTGATAAGGCTTAGACTCCAACCACATAATATGAAGATCAACCAGTCATTAGTAGCCTTTCTTTCTTAAAATGAAGTAACGCTGCAGCGCGGAATTGTTCCATTTTCCGCCTTTTGCAAGGTGTAATCACACGCTACATTTCAGAGGTGTCATTACTCGTTGAACTGACTTCACTCGTGCAGAGCTTTTTGCAGCGATTTTCAAGTGGATTTTGTAGAGAAAAATGCAGGCACTGAGAGAAAAAGCTCACTTTTTCATGTGGGCAGAGAAGAATTCATTCTCATTAGAAAGGGCAGCTGCTGAACTATCAAGCAACCATTGCCAGTGCTTATTATGAAAGTCACTGAAGGGTCCCGTTAACCACACGCTTACCACTAGGTGTAACATCATCACAAATGCATGCAGGATTAGGCTACTCTATGCCATCAAAGAAGCACATTAGGTTGCTTCGCTTGAGCACTCCACTTCTGAGAACACCTTACTCTCATCATTCTTGTGGTATGGCAGAGATTCTTCACTTCTCAGCAGATTTCATATCTCGCTGAAGCATTTCAGCCTTGTACGGCGAGCGAAAACTGCTTTGAAATCTTTGACTATTAGATGTAGCATTAGTGGACGTTGTGTACGGTAAACCATATAGTGTGCAATATGTTATTGCAGTATATTGCATGATAATGTTTCTTGAGATTGGTATGAGCTTTTTATTGCCTCAACCTTAAGCAATACTTGTATTCGTCGGAGCATTCACCGGAAACAATGCTTCATAGGCAACAGTTCAGGAAAAAGCCTACTACGAGCGGTGCACTTTGATCGTTAATTAACGTGACGCCTGTAGATGATTATCGTTATTACCATACCTAAATCGTGAAAACTAATGCAAGAAGAATCCCCGCCCATCGATATGCTACGGTAATTGCAAGTGTTCACATAGTAGCTGTTGCAAAACTGGACTTGACACTAGCTGACACTAGCTCCATCTAGCCTTATTTCTCTCCAATTTTTCTATTCCAGAACTGTAGTAAAAAAATTTTTTTTCGGAAAAAAGTCGCAGAAAATGGCCATGCAGACTAAGCAGCAATCTCGTCATCCACGAAATTCTTTTATCCACACAGCCAATTCCGAAATTCCGAAATAAGTCCTCACATGAAGCCACAATGGTGCTGTTACTAAAAACTGTGACGAACCTGAACAAACGGTTCCGTGTTGTTGCTTGTCAGCTATACCAAAACCACGCACCGAAATCCCATGCAATCCACCCAACAAAGTCTGGTGTGTTTTACCTACTTGATTATCTGCACTGAAGCTTTATCAAATCAATTGAATGTTCGATTTGCTTTATTCCTTCCTTCTGGGCCGACAACGCTCATTATAGAACAACTTTGAGCGTCCTCATTTATTGACTTATTTACCTATCTACCATAGGTTCTCGTGTAACTCTTTGATTGAAAATGAATACTTTCAAAAGTTATTTTCATTCCTTGTCCTCAGTTTTACGCTTACGGCCCAGTTAATCTTATTGGAAGAGTTTTCGAAGAAATATTTTAGAATCTCAGGTGATGTTCCGCTCAAGTTCTTTCGTCATTGCTCTATGCTTATTAACGACCGTCGTACTTTCATCACGTCTCTGCGGTGTCATGCTTGTGCATAAGCTGGGAAAAATATGCAGGTAAGTCCGACACCCATAGGTCTTGTAGGAGCAGCTCCGCGGGCATTGTGCATTTTCCAGTCCTTCTGAGGACTTTATGTTTTCGGCAATTCGGAGGAGAATTTTCACAAACCTCCGTTTTCACCTCTGACGAGATTTGTATTTCAAAAAGGCACCGAATAGCCTTTTGTTACTCGCCGAGATGCGCGCGAAAACAAGAATCATTCTCCTTGTACTGTGGAATACACTTTGTAATTAAATAGATAGCACAACAATTGATTGTTGTTCCTTTGTTTGTTCCTATTCTGCCTTTTTGTCAAAAGCGATTGAGCTACGCAGTGTGGCATGTAGCAACGTCCATTTCCACAGTATCCACTGAATCCAATTTACCGTAATCACAGTATTTCGACAGTAGCGAGCTGGTGAGAGTGAAACACCACGCAGTTCAATTCCACAACGGCGGAAGCTCTAAAAAAGTTTATCTTCGTTCTTGAACTTTAGGCCTCGGCTTCCCATCTCTCGAATATCGTATGTGAAAAAGTCATTCATTGGAAAACCAGAGCCGCGCCGTTGCTGCCCAGTGAAAGTGAAATCTGGCAAAAAAGCAACAGCGTTCGCCCGATCCCGCTTCATGCAAAATTCGGTTTCTGCGGTGTCGCCGAATCATCAGGGGCGGAGACAAAGATAAACGAATCATTAAGAGGAGACCTCTGACTCGGCTCAGACAGAGACTCTTCATAGATAAAATAGTTGCTCTCAGACCATCAACTGCGTAACCTGTAACGCAACGTTTTCTGCTTGTACGATCAAGTCTGTTCTGAGGAACTTTCATGAGCAGAACGCCACATCTGTGCAGTGGCCGTATCAACTAAGAGAAAATTCTCATTAATCCCGAAGGAGTTTGGGTTCGCTTACACACCTATGTCAACGGCAGTAATGCAAGAGAAAGTGCCCACTGACTGTAATGTGCCAAGGCAGACTTCCAGTACAACCGAAGCAGCAACGGAGAGGAGGTATTATCTGGCCACTGCCTTTGCTTTTCCGCTGTTCAAGACGATGTACACGTCGCACGATGCCGCAGACAGATCGGTGAATGGAAAGAGCCCTATACCACATGAACTGCAAGCCTAGGCAGTCGGCAGCTCTGTGTCCTAGACTGCTTACACACACACACCGAAGGATAAGTGTATTCTCATTTAGAGAGAGCATTTAGCCTACACCTGTGAAAGAAGCACGCCTGCCAATTGAGTACAAAGAGTACAAAGAATGTGTTTCGGTGTGAATCTGTTTCCATTCATATCTCTTGTAATTTCATTAAGAAGACTTGCACCTGCTTTGCACCGAAAATGTATTGTTCTGTTGATTTGAAAGAAGTAACTGTTGCGAATAAATGGGGTAAATTTGAATTGAACGATGTCCCCTTTTTTCTCATTCAAGCAATGCCCCAGTTGTGTAATAACGTGTCGACTCTTCAAAATTTCCCTACAAATTTTCATTGCCCAGCATTTCACACAACACCTTGGCCTGAAATAATACCAGCCTGGCCAAGGACTATCCTTGGAACTGTGAGCTCCGTTGAATAAGAATTGCTGGAATGTCATTTCGGCTCGACATATTCTTTACTGAATCACTCTTGCGACTACAGAATAGAGCAGAAACTTCAGACTCAACTAAATAAGTAAGCAAAGCTGCTGTCTACGAATCGGCACATATTGGCTCAGAGAGCATTCCGTAACTTCCTACACCATACCGAGACTTTTGTATAGTTCGATGACCCTCTCTACCCCATCCCGTCCCCACCTAGTTTTAGGGAAGGGGTTTCTCCCCCCCCCCTTCCGGAGCTACGACGTGGGTACTAGTCAAATGCTTGTTCAGCGCCGTTACTCGCAACTTGGACCTTTCCTTCTGATTTACCTCGAAAGATACTTCCCCTAAGTACGAAACCCGTTTCAAGCATGGATATTTGTGACCCACCACAATGACCCTTCCTCCTTTTCTAGGGGAAAAAATCCACCTCTCTCTGACTCGTTCCTCGTCCGAAGTACAAGACGAAAAATTCGGAAAAGCGGCATGGCCGTGGAGCTCGTGACCTTTCATTTCACAGAAGTAGCTTGTTACAAGTTGTCGGGTACGTTGACTCCGCCCTTAGCGGAATCTTACACCATCTTGCAAGATGGAACACTCATCAAGCAGCACCCGAAGACACGTCCAGGCCCACCTTTTTTGTAAAACCGTATCGTATGAAATACTATACATTTCCTTGTCTGTGCCAGGTGGGGCAGAGCAAGAGGCGATATGGTGAGGGGAAAGCTTATAGTCCGATAAGACCCAATAACCTAATAGGACACCAATTTAAGGGATATAACACAGTCAGGGCGCGTCTTATATTGGGCAAAAGGATCGTGAAACTGGATTCCCCTTATCCATAATAGGAAAAGTTGTCTCAGTTCTCGGCATGGTGTTTTAACACCGCGTTTTCGCTGCAGATGCAGGCGCATGTCAGGAAGCTGGGCGTATTGTTTGGGAACTGAAGAACGAGCTGGCGCTGGCTGAACCCAGGCCCCCTGACGCACCCTGGCATCTACAGCGAAAGCGACTGCATATGAAGTTGTTCTCGAGGTTTCCTAAAGGGATTAAAGAGAAAGCACAAAGCGATAGTGACCTGGGGAAGGGTACATTCGGATAGTTCTCTGTGCAAAAGGACGATCCTGTCAGTATGGCCTCAAGAACCGTAGAATACAACAGCAGACTTCAGGTTCAGTGAATGGGAAAGCACGGAAGCAAACATCGAACGGTGTGCGATGCATATCCACCTACGAGGAGCACCATTCTGTTGTTATTGTTTAGATATAAGCGCTCTTTCACAAGTCCGTCTCAGCTGATGCAGCAGGGCAACAATTAATTCCTAACTACTCCTATGTTATCGAAAAAATAAAGAATTAATTGAATTAGCGACTGACACGCACTCATTAGGTCATTCCATACATGATCCCGTCCCGAACAGCTCATATGGTTGCCACCGGCGTGAATATGCTAAAATTTGTGCAATCTTAGTGCTACAAAATTCTGCACGCTAAGTCTTCTCGAAAATGAAAAAAGAAAAGTTTATGAGTCACCGAGTTATTTTTGTTTGGGAAGAATCTCATCATTCATATGTAACCTTGGCTCTTTTAAGGATTACCAATGAAGAGAAATGTTCAACGCTGAGTTACGATGATGTTGATATTCCACTTATGGGTGAGTTCGACTTTCTTAATTGTGGAAATTTAACTATTCTTCCCCTTTGGTGCCCACCTTTCCAAATTCATGCCAGCTTTGGATCGAATTTCTCACCGGGAGTAGATTCGGCAGAAACTTTGCCCCACGAAGTTTGACGTGAATACCAATATCACACTTTGTCCCGAATATTTCTGATGCCGGTGCCAGCGGTATTTCTGACGCCGGTGCCTCGAAGACAATTTTTTTAGCCATTGCTTTAAGTCGCTCTGACTGGTGCCTTTGAGAATAAGAAGTCTGTTCAAGGGGGTGAGCTACCTCAGAGGACAAATTCCTATATGAATACGCCAGGGGATAACTTCCAATCCATTTTGGCCTTTTTTAGACGAAAGTGGGGCGAAGCATAAATGCTTCTAAACTCTATCTTCAACGACGAATAACTTTGAAAGACGGCCTTAATCTCCATATAAATAGCAGTTTCGAGGAATTACCAATTGTTGTCTTGTCTGCTATACAGTAGGTACTTTTTTCGAGCGGTCATACTGTAACACGACGCGACGGTGTGACAACTCCGTCTCCCTTAATAATATCAGCATTCTCATGTGATAACAGTCCAACCTCACGTGCTGTCACACTAATATTTGCCACAAATAACTTTTTTACTTTCGCTGTTCAATAGTGGCGCTTAGCAATATTGTGTAATTTGGCACTGACAAAAAATAAGAGAGAGGGCACTTCTGAAAATTTCTCCCGGTTTCCCTTCGCATTTCGCAAATATCCAGAACCGTCACGGATTCGAGAAATGAATACGGTGAATAACAACCCGCCCAAAAACACCAGGCAAGAGTTCCAGTCTCGGCCTAAGCAAGGCATTTAGACCTTATCTCAGTAACCTTGCAATGACTTTGCACCGCGTACAGCAATGAGAAGCAGCAGTTATCTGAACAAGGCAAGTGCAACCACTGTTGTTCGACCTTCTTGATAGGATTGATAGACTGCTCACTGATATAAGAAAACTGTTTATTTTCCGCGCTGACGTGCAAAATTGAAACTTTTCAACCGGAACGGAAGAGATTACTCATTGAAGAGGGTGCTCACTACTATGAGAGGGCCGTAGACATTAACTATAAAAAGATAAAGTCTTCGTCATTAGTCAATCCCTTGGGATGTGGCACGCTTTTCACTTCCCCTCAGAGTCGCAGTTGCTTATTGAATGCAAAGCGGCCTGCAATGGCACAAGGGGGGGGGGGCAGCCGATGTACAAGTTGGTGTTCTCATGCTCCCTGACGAGTCTTTTGCGAATTCGCCGTCCCCGGATGGTAGAAGGTTTGATTGGTTTGAGCGGGAGCCCATTCGGGATTAGGCCTCCGGACCGCGCGCGCGTTAAGCGTGTCTCTTGCCACTACACCACCTCCTCCTCACATTAGGTGTATCACTACCCAGTAACAACCTCTTTCGAAGGTTTTCCTGGAACTCTTTCTCCTGTTTGTTTAGCCTTCAGTGTAGCAGTTTGCAAATACTGCGTACCCCGAGGACGGTAATTTCCGTAAGAGGAACTGGTACGCTTAGGTTTGTACACTCTCATAGACATGGCGGTACAGGCCCCCAAAATGGCTTCCATAGTTCTCGTGAAGTAGATCATTCGACTAGTAGCCGTTCTTCGCACCATTCCCAAAATTTCCTAGGCTATACTGTAATTTCTTTAGATTACTTAGCTTAGATGTAGCAGTGATCCCTGCAAACAACAGGGCGTTGGAAAGGGGGGGGGGGAGTGAGTTGGATCGCAGCCAGAAGAGCCCTTCCCATCAATTGCTATAGACCCAGTATGGCATCACTGACGGAAAGGCCGCCTTGGCAGTGCTTAAATTCACGCCAATGGCATAAGTGGCTACGATTGGCATAAGTCCCCATGACAACTCGATTGGCAGCAAGCGGATCCTGCAGCATCTGTATAGAAAATGAAATTGGTACAATTTCGACAGAATTTTACAGGACTCCTCTGCAAAACTACCTGGTGGGTCCCTTTCCCCTAATATGACGCACCTTGTGACTGCATGCTGTATAGGAGGCTTCTTCGGCTAGTTTGCAGACGAACCAGGTAATATTATGCAGGAACTTTCGGCGAGACGCGACGACGAACTAGAACAATTTTAAGCGCTTCTATTCTACTCAGCGCTCTTAAACGGACGTTCGCACCATAAAATACCAGTTCCCACTCAAATCAAAACACAATAACGATAGCCGTGTTTTGTGACACTAACCAGTTCCTGTTTCCTACGACCACGTTTTTCAGATAATTTTTTGTGTGCGTATCTATGAATGATTCACGTGTGTGATCGCAGGTGGCCATTTTGACGCGCCTCACAAGAGAACATTCCCACTAGGTCACAGGAAAAAACCAATACCAATGCCAAACTGACATAACCAGTTCTACCTGAAACCAAAATTCCTTTTACACCATGACCCACACTTAGCCCTGTCATGCACGAGTAATACATGTTTTGAAACTACGACAATCACGCTTTCGGTTACTTCCTACGGTTGTGATAGCTGCTTAGGCGCTTGAGGGCATGTCAAATTAAAGGCAGTTGGCACGATAAATCCCCTAAGGCGACTTGGTCAGCTGCATGCATACATGGGTACACATATGCAGCCGTATCTTCGGTAGCGGTGATTGGTAAGATGCCTACGGGAAACTCGTCCGAAATCGATTTACAAGTCACTGAGAACGGAGGCTTTTTCTTCGCAGGATTTTGACCGTTTCACTCCGTTCTTTCGCCATTTCCCCACTATACAGCGCCCTACTAGCATTTTAGGCTAAGTAGGAAACCATCGTGCCAACTGCCTTCAAAGGGAACTGTGGCTAAAATGTCCCGTTACTATTTGTATTTCTTTAAATGGCGATGAGAATAATTGTGATTTAAGGCAGCGCTGAACAGATCTTTAGTGGCATAAACTTCCAGAAAGCACAACATAGTCTTTAGCGTAGTTGTACCAAACCGGTGTGGACAGCAAAATCGAATTTCAAGTATCAGTTGTCCTCAGGCACCATAAATGATTGGGATGTTTGAAATGCGACCTCTCATTGGAGGAGGGCTCACGGTGAGGCCTACAGGGGAAGCAGCATGACGCCTCTGAAAGGCAGAACCAACAATCAAAAAAAATCTAGTAGCAAATGCGACCCTTACCCTCCCCCCCCCACCTCCCATCGGCCAACAACGAGACCTTTCTGCAGTTCTATTTGGGAGGCTTCGTGCTGACACCGCCACTTCTCTTTTTTGTGGCACGC